>JASSUY010035740.1:4056-15554 GCA_032466535.1 Forpus xanthops
CTCTGTATGGGATAACCTTGGTCTGACAGCCTGGCTTTGAGCTGGAGGAGGAGGTTTGGCGTGGAGCAGATGCTCAGTTGCAGGGATGCTGTGGAATCATTAGAAACCCTCATTGCACCATCTCAGCTTTATGGTGCTTTATTGCTCGGGACAAAATTCCTTTGTGCCTGAAGCTGAGTGCACAGTGCAGAAGTTGCAGGGAGGGAGGGAGCAAAGCTTCTTACAGCACCCTTTCCTCCCCAGTATGGCCAGTGCTGTGCTAAGTGAGCCCCTGCTGCCCCATCCACAGCCTTTGCCTGTCCCAGTTTATCCACTGCTCCCCAGACCCGTTATAGGGACGGGCGGTGTCTATTCCCTGGATTGTTCCTGGGAAAACTGAGGCACAAAGGTGGGAAGCAGCTTGCACTGAAGT
Source organism: Forpus xanthops (assembly GCA_032466535.1). NCBI lineage: Eukaryota > Metazoa > Chordata > Aves > Psittaciformes > Psittacidae > Forpus > Forpus xanthops. The sequence continues at coordinate 4,469 of JASSUY010035740.1, forward strand.
CTAGGCTGGGATCTGTTGGTCCTGGTCCTGCAGGGCTGGGCTGGGAGAGGGTTTGGGTCAGGCTCTCCAAAAGAAGGGATGGCATTCCAAAATTGGCTATTCCTCAGCTCTCACAGTTTCCTTGATAGTGAAAACAGTGCTGTTTACATTTTTCTCCTACCAGGAAGCCTATGGAAGCTGATTAGGGAAGAGCCTGGACTGATAGGATGCTAGGCTTGGAGCAAGCTGCTCTGGTGGAAGGTGTCCCTGCCCATGGCAAGGGGTTGGGACTGAATGAGTTTTAAGGTCCCTTCAACCCAAACCAGTCTGTTCTATGATCTGATTCTCTAATTCCACGTCTATCAGTTTCCTGGACACCCGGAAGGGTTAAAGGATGTGCGCATTTAACGCAGGGCCTCAAAAGGATGGGCAGGGAGACCAAAATGCTCTACAGACCACAGGGTTTGTGATTTGCAGGTCTCATTGGGAGCATCTTTGGTGAGGAGGCAAAGGCATTCAAGTAGATAACCAGGGAAAGAAGGGCACTAAGCCTACAGTGGTTTCCAGCCCCATGGCCATTGCCACCCCTGGAAATCCAGGCTCAGACTCCTTTTTCTTCCTCTCTTACCACCCTGGCACCCTTCTTTCTCCTGTGTCTCCCCTGAGCATTCCAGAGGCTCCAGCAGCAAACTCAGTGGCTGTAAATGATTCATCACCTCTCTGCTCCTGGAGACAAGGCAATCTGGTCTGGAGGCAGGCTGGTGCTTCAGCTCCTGCTCTGCTCAACACTCCGGAGGTTCAGGGCAGCTTCTCAGATGTTTTAATTTACAGTCGAATTTACTGTATTGATCCCATCCTGTACTTTGTTGCAGCAATATCTTGTCTCTGGCAATGGGGATGAAGGCAGCAATTGCTGCTTGCAGGGGATGATATAGAGATACTAACTCAGCATCACAGGTTCCCCTCCTGGATTTACCTCCCCTGTGCACTGCACTTAATGCTTGTATAAATGCCACAGTTGAGTCTCCTGAATACACATCAACCCATCCACTTGTTAATTTGTTTGAGGCTGTGGTACTTGCTCCTTTGCTTTCATTAAGGGGGAAATGGAATGACTCAATAATGCAAAGCCTTTCACCCCATTTGCTGCAGAGCTTGCAGATGCCACTGAGATGGAAATATTGATTAGAGTGTGCTCAACAACAAGCCTAATGGGTTTAACGTGCCTCCAAACAATACAGCTTCCTGAGCAGGAAGCCTGGTACTAAAACCCAACAAAGGCATCGTCCTCCCAAACATCATTCATGCCACAGATGGAGCTGGGGAGAAGGGAGCTCAGGTCAGCGGTGCTGGAGGGGGATGGAGGATTCCCATGGATTTTGATGGTTAAATTCGGGTGGGAGGAGGGGAAAACAGCATGGGTGGAAATGAGAGGCCTTTGATCACACAAACGGGGAATGGTTTGGGTTGAAGGGACCTTAAAGCTCTTCCCATTCCAATCCCCTGCCAGGGATGGGGCAGCCACAGCTTCTCTGGGTACCCTGTTCCAGCCTCTCAGCCCCCTCCATCAGAGACCCAGCATATGGAGAGATGCAGAGGAACTTGCTGAGACCTCCTTCTACCTCTGAGTCCACAGAGAAGTCCCTCAAACCCACCCTCAGATAGGCAGAGTAATGGTTGTCTATTGGGAAGGCAGTCTGGCCAGCCAGCACCTCCAAAGCTGCACACCATGCCCCTTGCAACCATCAGCATTGGGAGCTGAAACCAGTTACATCCCATGAGGACATACAGCAGCAACTGTGACCTCAGCCATGGCTGGTGAGCTTGGCATCACCTTGATGGGATCTTCATGTCTGGGCATCCATCGCACTCAGCACAAGACTGCTTCAGCACTGTCCAAGGGCTGAGCTATTGCTCAGATGGGGGCTTCTTCTGAACCCTTTTTCCCATCTCTCCAATGCCATGGGTGCTTTTGTCCCTCCATAGCATTGACCTTCAACTACAGTGTCACCATGGGATGCATACTGCAATGGACCTGGAAAGCTGAGACAGCTTATATAGAGTGATACATAGTGCAGAGCCTGGATCCCGATCTCAGCTGTATCTAACCAAATCAAAGGAACAGCAATGGGACTGTGGAGTCCCATGGGAATGAGAATAAGGTTCAAGGAGGTTTGCACCAGCACCGTGGAGACCAGAGCCTGCCCCACACACTACATGAAGCCTCTAGGATGCTTTTTGCAGCAAGGGTTCAAGGTGGGAATAGGGAGGTCTGGAGATCGGCTTACTAATTTAGATGGTTGATCCAGGCATGTGGTTGATAACAGACAAAAGAAAACCAAGATGTCTTGTGTGACTGAAGGATATAAAAGGTTTGATCAATTGGAGCCCCATAGCTCGGGACAGCAAAATTTGCCCCTTTTCCCCTATGGAATCCTGATTACAGCATCACTAAATGTCTGAGGTTGGAAGGAACCTCTGGAGATTAATCCTCCTAGTGCAGCCCAACTGGCTTGTGTTCAGCCCTAGGTCCTTCCCTACGGAGCTGCTTGGCCAACGGACTGTGCTGCTGCCTCCCCAGGGGAGGACTTTGCCCTTGTCCGAGTTGGACTCCATGAGGTTCCCCATTGCTGTCCCTCTGAGCAGCAGCACAACCGTTGGCTCTATCAGTCGCTCCTCCCAGTCTTGTATCTTCTGCAAGTGACTGAGGTGCTCTCTGCCCTTCAGCCGGGCACTGATAAGGATGTTAAACAGAACTCACCCTGATAAGAATAACAGACTCAGACCTGCTTGGGTTGAAGGGACCTCAAAGCTCCTCCAGCTCCAACCCCGGCCATGGGCAGGGGCATCTCCCACCGGAGCAGCTCCAAGGCCCTGTGTCCAACCTGGCCTTGAGCATCGCAGGGATGGGGCAGCCACAGCTTCTCTGGGCACCCTGTGCCAGCGCTCAGCACCCTCCAGGGAACAGCTTCTGCCCAAGAGCTCTTCTCAGTCTCCCCTCTGGCAGTTAAAGCCATTCCCCTTTGCCTGTCCCTACAGGCGCTTGGCCAAAGCCCCTCTCCAGGTTTCAATGTTCAAACAATGCTGTCCTTGCACATGTCAAACAGTGTTTAACCTCTCAGGAGTCCTAGTTGGTGTTTTGTGCCAACTGCTGCTTTGCGGAAGCCAAACATAAGGAGAAAATGAAAGCTGGGAATACTCACTAATTATGAGGACCATGTGCTGCTGTGTGGGTGCTCACAAAGCACAACAGGATTCTGCTGTGCTGAGCAAGGCGAATTCAAGCAGAGCGACTTATTCTTGTGCTGAATGGTTTCTTTTGGCAGGCGGATAAAGCCGAGCTGACAGGATGACGAGTACCAGCACCAAGAGCAGCTACATGGAGCAGTCCCGGAGAGCACTCTGCAGGAGCCCATTTCTCAGTATCAAGGTAAACACCTCCTGCTTTCTGTAACACCTCCTTGTATTACAAAGGATATTACCTGGTAAAGAGGAGTTTGGCTTTCTGCAGAGGAGGCCATGAGGATGCTCAGGGGCTGGAGCAGCTCCCGTATGGAGCCAGGCTGAGAACATTGGGGCTGTTGAACCTGGAGAAGAGAAGATGTGTGGAGACCTCAGAGCAGCTCCAGTGCCTGAAGGGACTACAAGGATGGTGGAGAGGGACTCTTCATCAGGGGCTGTAGTGATAGGACACGGGGTGATGGGTTCAGCTGAAAGAGGGGAAGTTCAGGTTGGAGATAAGGGAGAAGCTGTTCCCTGGGAGGGTACTGAGGCGCTGGCACAGGGTGCCCAGAGAAGCTGTGGCTGCCCCATCCCTGCAGTGTTCAAGGCCAGGATGGACACAGTGCCTTGGAGCTGCTCCAGTGGAAGGTGTTCCTGTGCATGGCAGGGGATTGGAATTGGACGAGCTTTAAGGTCCCTTCCACCCCAAACCATTCCATGATACTATGGTAAGCAGGAGCCAGCCCATAACGAAGTCACCAAGGCAGAGGGTTACAAGAGCTGCAGAGGCTGGAGGCGGAGCAGAGGGTACCATAGAGCCCTGAGGGTTCACCCCCATCTTCTTTTCCGTCCATTCAGCAGTTCTCTTTTTGGTCACCATCAAGATGCTCTTTAAAAATAAACCCTCATTGATTTCTCCCTGTGGAGATGTTCTAAATGGGGTTGAAGCTTCAGAGATCAAAGGTGCTGAGGTGCAAGCAGCGTGGTCTGCGAGCGGGATCAACATCTCCTTTGCTGAGCAAAGGTAGAAGTGAAGGCAGATGTAGAGGATACCCTTGGGAGGGGGGGAATATTTCAGGACAGACCTGGGCAGGGTAATGGAAGGGCAGCACCCATGTCTCCTATTCCGTATTGCTGTTCTGGAGCCTATCCTGATAAGGGCAGAGGTTTTGGTGGAGACCAGCCCTGCTCCTGATGGACACCCCACTGCTTGGCTGCTGCTTGGAAAGCTCAGCATGGAGATCCTGATGGATCTTTCCATGTCAGAGCAGCGTTGCAGGAAGCTGCAGGGATGATTGCAATCACAGCAGGCTGGGATCAAGCTCAATGAAGCCATGGTCAGGCCTTATCCTGACATTGCCAGGCGTTATCCTGGCTGCAGCCCATGGCCAAGAGGAGCAAATCCTCCCTTCCACTTCTATCCTTCACATTTAAACTGCTGCAGGACCCGTTTACAGCCCCAGTCGTGCATGTCACCAAGCACACATTTGCACTCAGAACAGGATGTTTCCCCTCCCCATCTCCTTTCTTTTTGTGTGGTTTTCTGGGGTGGTATTTTTTTGCTTTCAAGAAGTTAGGTCACCGTGTCCGGTTTCTAAATGACTTCCTTGGAAAACATTGCTTCAAGGCCAGGCTTTGAATCGTTCTTGCAGAAGCACAGAGCCATTGCACAATGTGGTTTATGGGCTTGACGTGGCGGGAGGACTGAAAATCACAGCACTGCAGTTTATATATATAGATGTATCTCCAGAGAGAGGGAATGTGATGTGAAAACTGGTTGCCACGTGCCAAATTGAGGCTGAGAGGCACAACTCAAAACTCTTCATCTGGGAATGAAACTGAGACTGATGGTCCCTGAGCTTTTGGAGATACCAGGCATGAATCCCTATAGTCCATCAGAGCAGGTTAAATCAGGTTTGCTGCTCCTTCCATTGAAGTCCAATGTCTTGTCTTGGCTTCAAGGAGCATTAAACATTCAGTGCTGGACACATGAGTTTGGGAAAAGCTGCTTATGCAAAGGCATGGAGAGGTAGTTTGGGATCCTCTGAAGGAGACTGCTGCAGAAGGAGGAACCTGTTTAGAAAGACTATGTGGTTATTATGGTAACAGCTCATCTGCAGATGAAGGGGAAGGAGCCTGGGAGTGATTCATTGCTTGGCAGCAAAGCGTAACCCATACTGTGATCCACTACAGTCAATAGAAAGGGGTTTTGTCCAATAAAACTGGGATATTTGGAAGACCTCAAGGGCCACTTGGACACTGAAGGCTGTGGTTTGCTGGTGTGGTCACTGCTGGGTCTAAAGTGCACGTTTTCAGGCCTCATGCCATTGATGAGGTTGATGAAGCCCCTCTTGGTAGGGGCATGTATGGGAAGGTGAGTGGCCCCACAGGGGTGCCATAGTCCCATGGACACATGCTTCCCATCCCTGTTAAACCCTGCCTGTTGCCATCCAGCACCTTGAGGATTTGCTCAATAATGTCTTCCTCTAATGCGCCTGGGGCCAGTCCTGCATCCAGCTCGGGAATTAGAGAGCTCCAATGTGTGAAGGGGCTGCAGGAAACCTGGAGAGGGGCTTTGGACAAGGGATGTAGGGACAGGACAAAGGGAATGGCTTTAACTGCCAGAGGGGAGACTGAGATGAGCTCTTAGCAGAAGCTGTTCCCTGTGAGGGTGCTGAGCGCTGGCACAGGGTGCCCAGAGAAGCTGTGGCTGCCCCATCCCTGCAGTGTTGAAGGCCAGGTTGGACACAGGGGCATGGAGCTGCTCCAGTGGAAGGTGTCCCTGTCCATGGCAGGGATTGGAAATGAAGGAGCCTTAAGGTCCCTTCAACCCAAACCATTCCATGATTCTATGACCTTAATCATAGGCAATCACCCTCTGTGGCAGCTTCAGCCCTTGATGTTCTCTGCTCTATGCTTTAATTCAAGAGCAAACCAGAGCCCCAACCCCTTATCTCCAGTGGATCTGCACAGCAGCAAAGGCCTTGTGCCATTACACTCAACTGGTTTTGATTAAACTGGAACAAGCTGATTGGCCCCAGACCCCTTTTCCCCTCTCTGTAAGCACAGCCCAATGCACAGTCTATTATCATGTGCTGAGGCACAAACCCCTTCCTTAAAATAGCATCAGAAGTCTCCCAAACACATGGAAATGGTATGATAGGGACTTCCCTATGGCAACAGGGACAGGAGTGTGTGGCTTTCAGAGCCCTTACATGGAGGATTTGCTGCCAAACTGCACGATCAACACTAGAAGCACAATGGAAGCTTTGTAAGGTGTTTGCAGAGCACTGAGAGCGGAGATATTGGGGTCTTATCCCCAGGTCTGAGCTTTGTTGGCTGCTTAGGGTTGAGTACATCACTCTGTTCTCTGACATGTAGGGACTGGGAGCAGCAGTAAGTCACCTACAAGATACAAGGCTTGGTAGGGCAAAGCCTGCCAAAATACAGTTAAAATATAGAGAAAATACACATTTTATGTATAAAGCATATATAATATATATTTAATAATATATAATATAATTAGATCTAATTATAATAGAAATTAGAATGAAATTATTAAATTATATTTAATAATATAATTTAACATACAATTTATTTATATATATTTTATATATTTAGAAATTAAAATATAGATAAAAGCAGAAAATCAATGAATTCCTCCAAAAATGAATGACAGCAGAGAAACTCCTCCTTCAGCACGTGGTAGAGGGGAGTTGCACCCATCCCAAGGCTCATTATGGAGGATATAGACATTGTGCTGGGACATCATTGCCTATGGGTGAAGGCACCACAGCAAAGACCAGGGATGCTGCTGTTCCCTTTGGGAACACCTCAGGCACTCTTCATGGTGGGAAGTGGTGGTGGCACATCCCTAGAGGAGGAAGTTTGCTGTTGTGGCCCTGCAAGGGGGTTGTCTGTGGTAGAGGTACCTTGGTACCAAGCACCCTCTGCTCCTGCTCTAGCTGCTGTGGTGGGAGGGACCTCGATGCAGAGCCCAAGCAGGCTCTTATAATAACACCTCCCAGCTGTTTATTAAAGTAAGCCATTAATAAACCTCTCCCTTCCTTCCTCCTCAGCTACACCAGTGCTTGTTTGGGTTCTCTGGGCTGTTTTAGTTCTACTGATGTAGAGGGGAGGTGTCAGGAGCACGGCTGAGCTGATCGTGGGAAAGAGTGAGCCTTGGGGTAGCTCCTGGCTTTCTGTGGGTGCATCCTGCTGTCAGGATCCAGGTCCTGGGAAAGGGTTGATGTCTGCAGACCCAGGTCACCTTCACACCCTCTCCTGGGGTACTCCATCAGATCCAGGCTGGCTGAACTCATGAGGCCAAGTCCAGGCATGGAGGGATCCAAGCCTCAAATCCTTGGGAGAAGTCACCAGTTGGCATGGAAAGGTGAAACAGAGGATCTGCTGCACCGTGACATGGACTATGCCCCAGATCCAGCTGGGAAAGGCACAGGGTGGCATCTGAGACTGTGTGTGCTCAGCCCTAGGCCAAATACCATGGTCCAAATACTACGGGAGGTCCCATAGGAGCCCTGTGATAGATGCACTGCTGGGGCTCGACCACCCACCACCCTCATCCCATTGCAATGGGGCAAACTGGGAATCACATGCTAGCAATTACCAGCTGTGTCTCACCATGGAAGTATTTCCCAGCCTAAAACTGCCTTGTGGTGATTGTGGCTTTCCACAATGACTCCCTGAGGAGGAAAACGGAGACTTAGAGGGCTTTAACTGCAAGACCTTCCATTTTGCTACCTTAGGAAAGTAAATCACTACCACGGAGAAATGGGAAACACAGAAACTCTGTGAGATCCTGCAAAAGAGCAGAGCTCTATGTGATGTCCCAGAACCAGTTGACTTGGAATCCCTACAGGAAGTGGAGAACAATGGTCTTCACGTTCCTCTTTGTTTCTTCCTTCTCAACCGTTTCCATCTCGATTTTGACTTTAAATGTTCTTTTGCTTTCTCTGGGGTTCTGTGCCTAAAACCCTTTGTGCAGCGTCTTCCACAGTTACCATGAGCACATCAAGGTTTCTTATAAACCTCTTGGTCTTTGCTCTTTCCAATGCAAGCAGTGCAAAGGGTTAAATGTTGGCTCCTCTGTGTGCTGGGGTTTTAGCGCTCATTGTATAAAAGGCAAATGCTGAAGGGAAGAGAGGGAAGTGTTTAATTAGAACCTGCTATCGATGGCTTGATCTTCAGCAACTCCGTTGAGCAGCCCCTGGGTATTTCCTTCCCTTCCTTTCATCCTGCTCTTGGATGCCTTTGCAGCTCTTTCATCATCCCTGCTCCCTCCGTGGGACTTGGTGCATGCCTCAGGGCTCCTGCAGGGCTGTTTTTAACCACCCCCAGCTCCTGGTGCTACCCAGGACTCCCATTGTCCACTTCCAGTTTCCTTAAGCTTTAATCCCCTCAGGGTGTCCTAGCACCTATGATATCTTCATACCCTTGCATTGACCCTGGCTTTTGCTCACCGCTATACTGCTCATCCCTATTGCTCATTCCCCAGGACCTGTGATGTGGATGGCATCTCCAACCCCAAGCAGATTGCAGGGACACAGGTTGGGGTGGCCCTGTGGGCTGCAGAAAGTGCAGGATCCTCCTTCCAGTGCAGGGCTTTGGTCTGGATGAGCAGGCAGCAGCTTGCTGGGATGGAACCAAAACCCTCCGGTGATGAGTATCGTGGTGTGGTCACATTTCTGGGCACCTTAAAGCAGCTTCCAGTACTTAAAGGGGACCTACAGGAAACCTGGAGAGGGGCTTTGACCAAGGGCCTGTAGGGACAGGTCAAGGGGAATGGCTTTAACTGCCAGAGGGGAGGTGGATATGAGCTCTTAGGCAGAAGTTGGAGCAGGATGAGCCTCAAGGTCTCTTCCAACCTGAACCATTCTATGATTCTGTGATCTGAAGAGCAGGACCATTCCTAGCAAGCCTTTGGGGTGAAACCACCCTGTTTTGAATGCTCAATGAACTTGGTAGGATGGACGCATCCTGTTCCCTTCCCACTGACCTTGATATCAGAGAATGAACCCTGGCCTGTTTTGTTTACAAGCATAGACTCACCCTTTGGGACTTGTCTAAAACTAAGCTTGTATTAGAGTGGAGGGGACCTGAATCAGGGCTCTTGGTGTCACTCTCCTCTTCCAAGCCTGCATGACATTTGTGAGTGGACAGGATCCACAGCCTGTGCTTTGAGAGGGTGGGAAGGGATGCTCTAGGTTGGGAGGTTCGTTTCCTGGGAGCTCATAAGCACGTGTAATGTGATTTTAATGTGTTGCCTCCATCCATAACAACCCTGCTGTCTGCTGCTTCTCCCTCCTCTTGCTGGGAGCACGAAGCAGCAAGGCCCTGCTGACAGGAAAGGTTTAGATGAAAGCAGGCTTCCTCAGCGCTGCTGACACCTCCTGGGGCAGAAGTTCACCCTGGTTGTGCATGTCCATATGACCTCTGGCAACGTGGAGGTGCCTGTGGCTCTGAGGCAGAGCTGAGCCTATGCCTATGCCCTGCAGCAGTTGGTCCTCAGGGAGAGCTCTGTTTACTGGGGTCAAGCTGGAGTCAGTGACGGTGTCTTCTTCCAGGTGTGAAAAGCATCTTTCTGGCCCATCTGAGTCAAGAGCCAATGTCCTGAGCAGATACAGGGATGTAACCAAGCGGCTCTTTGCTGCAGGACAAGCCCAGCATCACGTGTGCAGCCGGAGCACATAGGTCTCTCCAGCAGATCTGGAATCCAGGAGTCTGCTTCTTCTTTTCCTGGCAGATCAGCAGCTGTGCTGTGAGCTGATGGCAGCAAACAGCTCCTGGAGCCAGAACTGAGGTCCTTGCCCAGTGCTGACACCAAGCCACCACGAGTCCTTTGCAGGGATTTAGTGCTTTAAAGTGCCAATATAGGGGAGAATAAAACACCAGATTCCCATTCCCAACCCGTTTTGACCTCCTGAGCTGAAGAGGATGTGGGGCAGCGGTGGGCAGCTGATGTAAATCATCATGCCATGAAGGTCCTTGAGACCCACTGGGCTGTGTGCTATGGATGCCTGGATGAAATATGAATGTAGCTTCAGTGTTTCCATCTGAACTCATGTATCCAGGAAGCAGTGCCTTGGAATAGCCAGCGTATCCTGCAGGAATGCAGGAGTTTTAGCAAAGCTGGCTCTGGGAAAGCTTTCCTTTGGCTGGCTGATGTCTTCCTAGTCCAAACATGGATTGTGACATGGTCCAGGAAGGGGGAAGGTCCTGGCTGGCATTCTGCTTTGCATGATGCCAAGCATCACTTGTGGTGGTGGTACCCGTATCCCGTGCACCAGCTCTCAGTGAGCTTCACCACCCTTTTAGTGCTATAAACTGTCCCTCTGCTTACAGAGCAGTCCAGTTTGGCAGTGACCCCCCCCTTCATCCCTGGATCAGAATGAGACACAGCAGAAATCCAGACCAGGCTGAGCAGCTCCTCTGGGTGAAACTGCTCTCTGGTGGGAGCTGGCTGCAGAACACACAGAGCCAGAGCAATGCCCTGGCCAGGGCATGGGAATAGGTAAAGCCAAAAGCAGTGCCTGTGGATCTGGGGTTGTATCCAACGCTGAGGGCAGCAGCGCTGCAAGGACCCAGGATACCCAGTGCAGTGAGAGGGCTGCACCACCAGAGTGTGAGCAGCAGTTCAGGGAGTGGATCCTGACCCTCTGCTGTGCTCTGGGGAGAGCTCAGAGCAGCTCCAGTGCCTAAAGGGGGTACAGGAAACCTGGAGAGGGGCTTTGGACAAGGGATGGAGGGACAGGGCAAGGGGAATGGCTTTAACTGCCAGAGGGGAAATGGAGATGAGCTCTTGGGCAGAAGCTGTTCTGTGTGAGGGTGCTGAGCACTGGCACAGGGTGCCCAGAGAAGCTGTGGC
>JASSUY010035743.1:0-14854 GCA_032466535.1 Forpus xanthops
AAAGTGGGGGGGGAGAAGAAGGTTGGGAGGAGTGAGTGGGCAGGCAGATTGATTTACGCTTGAAACCGCGACAGGGTGGCTGTGACGAAAGCTAACTCCACCCCAGCCAGAGCCAGTACAACGCAGAATCACGTTGTTTTATTGGATAAATTTGGGCTCACACAGTTCACACTATGCTGAACTTGGGCACAGGTGCTGTAGGCAGGAGGCAAAGAAATGAGCATGAACAAAGAAATGTTCATGAACATGGAAATCACCAAGCCCAAGTCAGAGATACAGAGGGTACCCAGAGCCCAATAGAGGAGCTCAGGCAGCAGCATAAGCACTGTTCATATCTGTAATGTCACTACCTATCATTTTTACCTACTCAGTCAGCTAGTACCCAAAGGTTTAATGGAACCAACACTCCCACAGGTTTTTGGATACAAGCTCCCAGACTATGTTGAGTTACTGCACCACATAGCACCCTTGACTGAGACATGAGCTAGTGAATTACACACAATCTATGTAAGTGATGTCCTGAAGAGAACTGAAAACCATTCAGTGTCACCCTTGGCAGAGACTCTAGATGAAAGGACCTGATATCAGAGGAAGAAAGAATGTAGAAGATATCAGGCTAAAAGAAATACTTATAGTCTGGTATATCTGGAAATTAACACAGTTGTCCAGAAGCTTTGTATCAAACACAAGTAGAGTACGGATGATTATATTGGTGGTATGGACTATTCAGCGATGCAACAGGGCTAAGCTAGAAGGGCAAGAGATAAAGCAGCAGATAATCCTGATACAACAGAAGGAAAGGTGTTAGCCTGGAAGGGTGGTTGGTGAATAATGGAAGGAATCATAGAACCCTAGAATCATAGAGAATCAAACTAGCAAACTGTTAATCTGTGCAAGCAGAAGGCTGGATGATGAAATTTATGGTCTATTTGAATTGTCTGTTGTTGGATTATTGACTCTCACTGAAGCCTTGTTCTCCCTTGAGTTATGGTTCTTTCTGCTTGAGGTACTGAGAATTTACACAGATAAAAAATCAATTGTAATTGTCTGTCTTTGTTTGGAAGTAATGTCAGTACATGTGGCTTTAAATTCAGTAAGCCCAAATTTAATATCCAGCTTCAGCTGGCGCTTCCTCCCAAGCTTTGTGTCTGGCATTGGCACTATACAGGAGCCAAGGCATTCCATCCCTTCCTCATCTACATACTGAGCATCCTGCTTTTCTGTACAATAGAAAGAAAACTTTGCTTGTGTTTGATCTGGTTCTACTGGATTAAAATAATACTGGGCATCTTCATTTATATTCACCGACTCATCGATTCCAACCAATTTCTTGAAGACATCTATACAATAGATATAGCCATCCTTTTCTGAGATCCTTTTTTTACTGTGGTCATGGATAGCAGCATCAAAGTCCCGAGCTACTGCTATGCCATATGTCTGAGCACTAACTCTTGAGGCAACTAAGCATGGATTGACTCCAAATAAAACAGCCCCTTTTACAATGGCTGCTTGGGCATCCAAAGGACAAAGGATATGATACCCCTCACTAAAAGCCTCACTAATCTCATCTCTCAAGATGATGCTAGATGAAAAGCCTCCTACAAGCAAAATGTACTGGACCTTGGCCATCTCAGGCTTGCCAAGAATTACCCTCAAAGTACGAATGATATTTCTGATACTGTAATTAAAAAAGGTCTTCATTTTCTCATATGTAACCATGAATACCCCATCACACCACACAACGCCATTGTGCTTTTTGAAGAAGTGAGAGATGTTCTTCTTGCGCTCTGCCAGTTTGGTCAAGTTGTAGTAGCAACGTATGTAGACCTCCTCTCTGCTAGCAGAGCATTTCTGTAGACCAAAGTTGTACATCATATGTTGTAATTCAGTAGGGTATTTCTCTTCATACTCGTTCCATACACCGTCATCAAATATTTCCCTGAGGAAATCAATGAAGTTTTCATCCACTCTGTTGCCTCCCCATCCACCTCCAGATGCCTTGTGTAATTCCTTCAGGTAATGGTTTTCTTGGATCTCATGTACCGTGATGTCTATTGTGCCACCTACACACACACACACACAAACACAAATGAACTTAGCTGTTTTGTTTAAAGTACACGAGGTCCTTACTTTCCACTGACTATAATCTTCTGAACTCCTGGTTCACAAGGGTGCTTTTCTGTCACTTTCTTTTCTTCTCCTCATTCCTCCACTATTGCTTGCACACCTCTAGGTTTCCTGAATTTATGCACTTCTCTTTACAAGCTTGCTCTCTCAGGGTTCCTACAGTAACTGGCGATCAGTTGCTCCCTGCACAAATCCATCTCCTTTCTAATCACAAAAGAAGACTGGCCTCCTCACACAGATAGTCTTCTCCTGTCTTTTGAAATCAAAGTTATAAATGAAGATGAGCAGCAGTGTTGAGTCTCTCAGAAAATTGTGGGCCTCTAGAAGACTTTTCAGTATTTGTTCACAATCACCAGGCTGCTCTTGGCAGGAAATTCCTGTCACAAGGAAACAATCTCACACAGGCAACTAGAGAAATTACTAAGAGATGCTTCACCAAATAGTCTTAATGGTTTATTCTACAGGGCCCACTAGCTATCTCTTTGCTCCTTTCACTGGGTGCTGCACATGCTCCCTCAGAGGAAGCTGTGAGTTCAGGCAATAGAAAAGCGCATGTGGGTATGCGTTGGTGCCTGACACTGGGACATGGTGCAGACTCTTGCTCTATCTGGCCTGAAGTGTGTGACATCATGAGACACTCAGTGTCTTCCATTTGCCATGGATTGTGCCTTTAGCAGTCCTTCCCTTTTCTCCCATTTTTCTGCCTAGCCACAGGATCTCGTGAAGTGAGAAATAAAAATAAAACCCCCATGACAAGCACAGCAGTGGAGTCCAAGCTCTGGGACTGCACTGTAGACCTTTGGGGACAATGCAAAAGAGCCATGCTCCATGCCCAGCAAAGATGGCACCTGTTAAACAAGGAAAATTTACCTCCACAGTCAACAACAATATACTGGATCCCAGGGGAGTCCTCAAACTTCTTCTTGTCACTGCTGGTTGTCATAAACCCTTCCTGTGGAAGCTGTTTGCACCATAGTGATGCAGCCTCTGACTCTAAGGCAATGATCAGCTTCTCAGAGATCATGTCAGAGATAAGTCCTGCCTAAAATCACAAGAGAGAGGTGTCAGTTCAAGGAAAGGTGGTGAGATCACCACTGCACAAATGCCACCTGCTAGGGAGTCTGTTGTCATCCCAGGAGCCCATGCTGGGGTGATAGTTCTTGCACTGGTGATCTCTGTGGGGCTCATTTCTACATGGTGTTGGGGGAGAGGGCAGAGAGACTGTTACTGCCAGTCTGGGACATCTTCTCCTACACCACTCCCTACATCAGAGATTGCTCTCCCTGAAGAACTGAAATTTTAAATACAGGTTGTTTGAATGTTGAGGACTTTCTCTGCACCAATGGGCAAAGAAATCTCCAAGGATAATTCAGGGAGGTAGGATAACCCCTGCTTTTACCTTTTTTGCCGCCAGCCGCATGAACTGCCTGGCAGCAGCACTCCATATGGCTGGGACAGTAATGACCCAGGTGATCTCCTCCTTGCTGTAGACAGTTTCGAAAGAAGCCTCTTGGATGGTGTTCAGGGCATGTTCCTTCAGGTAGCGCAGGCTTTCAGAAAAGACCTTCAGGGCAGGAAGCATCTTTCCATTGCTGGCTTTCAGCCCCATGTCAGATGTGACTTTCTACAAGAAAAGTCTTAGGGTCACCCATTGCAGTCTCAGGACAGACCTGTCCCTTCCCACTGAGCACTGAACAATGTACAGCACAGAAAGACGGCCTATCTCCAGATCTGAGTCAACTCCCAGCAATACCTTCAGTATTGAGACTAACTGCAGTTTAACTGACACAGGTCAGCTACCAAACTGCTTATTCACAACATCTGTGATTCAGTAGGCAAAACACCAGTGTGGTCGATAAGTCAGCTCTTTTTCATAGGGCAGATTTTGTACAAACCCTGTAGATCCTCCTGAACAGCCAGTGTGGAAAGTTGTATTTTCTATGTGACACTTCCATATACATTTCCCTCCTGTTTGTATAGAGACTTCAGAGCTCTATGGTTGTACTTATACTCCTGTGTATGGCGTTGACAAAATACATGCTGGACAAACATGTAGACAAATAATCCTCTGGTCTCACACAGTTTCTATCTATTGTGTCCTCTTGGTTTATATGTACCCACTGGTGTATCTGAAGTTTGAGGCAGGTGGCTGCTTTGACACTTTTGGTCTTGAGGCAAGCAGGCACCAAATGTAATCAGTTCTGGGTAAGGCTGGGTTTGGTGGCTTTATAATGGAAAATAACCGGTACTTGAAGGTAGTTGACATAGGTAGTTGACATAAGTCCTTAGGACCTTGGTACAAAAAGTGTGGGAAAAACAACAGAAAACAGGACCTGGAGATAGGCAGAGTTAAACTGGCTGATGGGTGGAGGGACAGGATGATTGCTATCTTAATGACCCCATTGAGTAGCTGTGAACATCTACTGGGAAATATCCTGGACTAGCAAATGTCCAGAATGGGAGCAGTTAAACTACCTGATAAGTAGAGGGACAGGAGGATTGCTATGTCTGTAATATTAATTAAGCTGGTGCTTCAAAGACTGCCAGCAGTTATAAAGATTGTTGGAAGAAGTAAAAGACCCTCAAAGACCACCACCACATTTTTGTATGTATATATGCCCAAATTACTATATAAGGATGACCCTGTAGCAATACACAGGGGCACGTTAAGAGGAGCTATCCCCCGTGTCTCCCGGTGCCACAATAAAGAATACTTGCTTTTCAACTACAAAACTTTGTTGGCGAGTTTGTTGCTGGAGTTTTCTCTGAATCAGTCTCTCTCATGAGAGTCCTTGATTGCTTGCACTGTTTAGAAAGAACGGGGATTGTTGCCTGCGTCCAAAGAATTTTCAGGAGCCAGCCTTCATTGCATGCCTGCACTGCACGTGCATTTCTTTGTTTTGCTTCAGCAGCCAGAAAAAGCAGCCGTAAATCACAAGCTATATCAAGTAGATAATCAGCTCAAGTAACCTGGGATCCTTTACAGACAATGGAGAAAAACAGGCAAGACCAGGTGCTACTCGTCTCAAATGAGGCACAGCCAGGAAAAGTGAGGTGAATCCTGGTCTGTAAGTGCAGCCACTGTAAGGAATCTATATTCATTTTTACTTACAACTTCATTTCCTGTCACTGTTCCTGGCTCGGTTAGAAGCAGGTGATGTAAGGAAGCTGTCCACAGACACTTTCTATGGAGATTCAGCAATAAATAGGTATGCATCTGGGAACCAGTGCTCCCCTTTCTTGTTGCTGAGCCCTTCTAGTGGTTTCCCAGAGAGGCTGTAGAATCTTCATCGTTGGAGATATTCAAAAGCTGTCCAGGCGATAAACCTGGAGCTGGTTGCTCCGGAGTAAAGGAGGCACAAAAGCACCAAATGTAATCCGTTCTAAGTAAGGTTAAGTCTAATGGCTTTGTAATTGGGGTGCTTGAAGGTAGCTTTAGGTCCATAGGACCTTAGTACAAAAAGTGTAAGGAAAATAGAAAAAACAGGACCTGGGGATGGGCACAGTTAAACAGGCTGATGGGTGGAGGGACAGGATGATTGCTATCTTAATGAACCCATTGAGTTGTTGAGAACATCTACTGGGGAATATCCTAGACTAGCAAACGTTCAGAATGGGAGCAGTTAAGCTACCTGATAAGTAGAGGGACAGGAGGATTGCTATGTCTGTAATATTAATTAAGCTGGTGCTTCAAAGACTGCCAGCAGTTATGAAGATTGTTGGAAGAAGTAAATGACTCTCAAAGAGCACCACCACATTTTGTATGTATGTGGGAAACTTTCTGGAAAAATGATGTAATTCATGTGTAGTCTCATGAATATGTATGTATGCCCAAGTGACTCTGTAAGGTTGGCCTGCGTGGCAATACGGGGACGCACGTTAGGAGGAGCTACCCTCAGTGCCTCCTGGCGCTGCAATAAAGAATACCTGCTTGTCAACTTAAAACTTTGCTGGTGAGTTCCTAGAGTTTTCTCCGAATCAAGGTGGCCCTGCTTGAGCAGGGGGATTGGAGAAGACGACCTCCGGAGGTCCTTTCCAACCTCAACTATTCTCTGATCCTGTAATGAAATTTCGCTTAACCATTTGCTCCTTGGGTGCAGAGAAATGGGGTTGAAGTAAAGTGTCTCTCCACTCCCCTCTGAAAGTGAATGAGAACCCACCACTTCACGGGTGACACTGTGACAGACCACATCTGTCCTAGATTCAGCAGTAGCAGTCATTTCTCTTCTTCTTAACAGCTAGTGCAGGGCTGTGTTTTTGACTTTGAGCCTGGGAACAGTGCTGATAACACCAATGTTTATAGTTGTTGCTCAGTAATGTTTACTCTGACCAAGGACTTTCTGAGCCTCATGCTCTGCCAGGGAGGAGGGGAAGCCAGGAGGAAGCTGAGACAGGGCACCTGACCCAAAGTAGCCAAGGAGGTATTCCATACCACAGCACTTCATGCCCTCTATATAAACTAGGAGCTGCCACCCAGAAGAGTTAGATCACTGCTCGGGTCAGGCTTGGTTTCAGTCGGCAGGTGGTGAGCAGTTATTCTCTTCCCTTATTATTTCCCTTATTGTTATTATTATTGGTGGCAGCAGCAGTGGTTTATGTTATACCTTAGTTACTGGACTGTTCTTATCTCAACCCGTGGGAGTTACATTCTTTCGATACTCCTCCCCATCCCTCCGGAAGCCGGGGGAGGAAGTTGGGGGGAGTGAGCTAACGACATCATGGCAGATTTACAGCTAGGCTTAAACCACGACAACATAGTTTTCAGCTTTCCTGGTGAAGCCTCCCACCCACTGTGGCACCCAGTTCAACACTCATTGCTTAGCACTGGGGGATGTTAAAGAGCAAACAAGACTTTTTCTGGAGCTGTCCCAGGGGCTGTCCCTGTGCTGTGGGTAACTGAGCTTTGGGAGGGCTTGTGGTACCCTGGCTCACAGACAAGGAAGCCCTAAATTAGCCTAATCTCTGACTGAACAAACAAGCCTGGAAGAAGCCGTGGACAGTTTTGAACTGGCACAGAGACTTCAGATAGCAATAACAGCCACTACTTGAAGTGGCTATCACATATGATTGAAGGACAGCCAGCCACCCTTAAATCAGCTTCATCATACCATTTCAGGGGAAGGAGAGACAAGCTAGGAGGAGATAGCTCCCTGCCTCAGTCCTTGACAGGGAACAAGTAAAGTTCCCTGTAATTCAAATGAGGTGGGCAATTTCAGGATCACCGTAAGGGCTCTTCTCATGGTGATCCTGAAATTGCCCATCTCACTTAAACTACAGGTAACTTCACTTGTTCCCTGTCAAGGATTGAGGCAGGGAGCCATGGAAGGTGGCTAGTTTCTCTGCCAAGCTCTGGAGCAAAGCAGCTTTTTGATAGAAACAAACGTTTGGCTTCACTGGAGTGTGCAGTTAGATTTTATTATCTTTAGATAAAGAAGAGCATCATAAAGGAAGGGTCCATGAAGCCTTCATCTAATTAAGGAAATAAATAATTTCTTCAGTTCCTCAAAATACTCTTTGATTTCCGTTCATTCATCCTCATCATCCTCATTTACTCAGCCTTTTTTTCACCAATTTCTTTAAACTCCCTCCTCAATAAATCAATAGCTCTGACTCCCATTAGAAATAACTGTTCCTTCCACCTACCGTGTTGTACAGCTTCATCTTGAAGTTCTGGAAGAAGTACCAGTTGTCAGCTTCACTGGAGGGCAGGCTCTTGTACTTCATTATAGCATCATAGCCAAACTTCTTGAACTCCTTCTTCTGGTTGAACAAGATGCATGTGGGTGTCTTTGGGGTCTTGAACCCATACTCTGCTCCCCAGTACACCTGCCGGATTTGGTCTGCACCTGAAGCAAGGGAAAAACAGTACCCACTGAAGGACGTGCCAAAATCTATAGCAATGACAAAGACTGACTTGCTAGTCATGATTGATGGCAGTGCAGATGTGCGCAGCTCAGAGAGCTATAGAGGAATGAAACAAAGGGACTGAGATGAAACCGAAACTACCCTGTGTAACATTTGAGGGCGAAGCCTTCCTCCTCTGACTTTATTGGCTGGTGAGAGACGTAATACTAGAAGCAATGCAAGGAAATAGTGCCTTTTCCTGTAAAGAAGGGTGGGCTTGTTCCTGTTCAGAGCAGAAAAGTCCTGTTGTGAAAGGAAGCAGCTGCCTGCCACTTGCAGTATAGTCCTGCTCTGCTGGCAGCACAGTCGCCTGTGCTGCCTCTCATTTCAGCAAACATTTTTTGCTGCCATAAAGTCATGGACACCACTGATTCATACAACAGCAGAATGGAGGCATCTAAAGAACTGCATGTGTGTGCTGATCCTGGAGAGGTGACTGCAGAAGGCAGCAGGTATGTTGCACAGGAAGTATCTGTCTCTGGCTAATCAAGTTTTACTGTAGTAGGTCTGAATGTTTCTACAAAGCCCCTTTGGGGGTTGCAACAATGGACTGTAAATATTTGCTGACTAAAATATTTCAGTAAAAACTGTTTTCGACTTCTTATCCATCACACAGACGGTTAATTTCCTCAAATTCAGTTGAAGTTCAGCTTCAAAGGGTGAGGCAGATTTTAAATGGGTGTAAGAGCAAGAGAAATTGGAAAGAACAGTATAAATAGTGTAACACATCCTGCACTTTGGGGATGTGGTTTCTGCGCTCATCAGTTTTGCAGGGAAACATTAACATAAATGCAAATCTTATACTGAATTGTTGAGCTTAAACAAAAAAAGAAAAATAAGAGTCCTCAGTGAAAGACTGGAAATGAACTGGAAAGGAATCAATATGGGTAAACAAAACCAAAAGCAGTTTCAGTAGAAGAGGAGAGAGGAGGTGCTAAAAGAGAAGGGCAGGACAGTCCCTTGCAGCAGCTGTACAGACTTGGATCAGCATAAACTGATGATGAAGCCTCACACTTGGGCTTTCTCCGACATTGCCGGGTTGCAGGAAAGAGCTTGCTGTCTATGCCTACATCTGAGCTGCAGAAGCATCTCAACCTGTGATTGTCTGTGCAATAATAGTTGATGTTTGTTATCATCCTTAGGGAACAGGGCATAGAGCAGCTGTAGAAATAAAAAAGTACCTTGAGAACACAGCTTTGTTCTTCTCTATTAAGAAGATCCCACACCCATATATTGCAAAGTTGGTTTTAACAGAACAGCTGCCTGCATTTACTGTTCCCCACACTCTACAGGTCTGGATTGAGTTTGTTTTTCAGGAGTTATTTCTGTTATCACCACCTCATCCAGCTCTAATGATTGCTCAAACCCTCCATCAATTTTTGATAAACCCTGGCCTGTGCAGTCCTCTGAACTGCCTCATCTAAGGGAATGCTAGCTCATTTGAGCAAAGACTGCATTGAGGTGTGTGCTGGGCTATCCTGCACCCTGAAGCATCCTGGCTCTGGTCTGTTTGATAGCATAAATGTAGCCATGAAGCCCCTGTTCATGGGGCTGTCATTTTAAAGGTACCTGTTCAAAGTATGCAATCTTTTTTCCTTTCATTTGAAAAATTCCCTTTTCTCTTTGCATCAGACAAATATATGGCATCTCGTCGCAGCCATCAGCCTATGAAAAGAGGATTCAATCACTGGAGAGCTTGTATTATGAAATGAATCAAAGGCTGGTGTGGCTAGAAGAACAAGAAGTGTAAGTCCAATGACCAGAAATTACAATGTTTAGCATGGCCCCTAAGGATCAGCTTAGCTGGTGTATGTTAGGACAGGTGGGACAGAAGATTACAAATAAGCCAGACCCAAGGAAGGCTCTGAGTAAGCAATAAATTTTTCAGGGCTATATAGGGAACCCAGAAACACTTTAGAGAAGCTGTTCGATCTGTACCATATAACATGAAGATTTTACATTTTCAGAGTATTTTATTTGTGCTATTGATACTTAATCACAACCCACCAACCTGGCAAAGGACAGCCTAGATAAATTTTGGTCTCTAGTCTTTTTTCCTTATGGGTTGATCAGGAATTGGAGGGAGGAATGCTTGTGCATTTCTTAGGACTTTAATGGATAACTGCCTACTGACTGGATATGGTTTATTATTTCTTCCCCTGATGTGGACGGATGGACAGGAAGAAAAGGGTTTGGTTTAACTCTGTTGAAACTCGACTGCAGTCACTGGAGAGCTACCATAGGTAATGTGATTTTTTATATTAAAAATATAGATAAGAGAGAATATCATAAATGCTTCTTCAGCTGTCACTGAGACATACTCAAGCCTTGCTTATCACAGCTATGTCCTGCAGGACAGCCAAATTTTCATTCTCCTGTTTGACTGCATTGTTATGGCCAGGAATGAGCTGCCTCTGAAACAGTTTTGTCTCGGGGTGCAGATTATGGTACATGAGCAGGGCACACAATATGAAAACATGTCATGTTGTTACATGAACTTTCATTTCCATGCAAATACTTCTCTGAATATGCAATGGCTGCCTTCACAACAGCAGCCCTCAATATAAAGGCATGCAGCCTAACATTGAATGAAGAACTGGTAAAAGCAGCTCTGAGGACAGTGAGTAGATGTGCAGAGACCCTCTTAATGAGATAGGCAAGCACTGAGGGAAGACGTAGTAGCAGAAAAACTGGCAAGAAGTATGGAAATTGTTAATCAGGAAGAAACAAAAGGAAATAGTAGCCTAATGGAAGGCTTCTTGGGGATTGAATGCAAACATAAGTCATTCTCGGTGACTGAGGCCAGGAGGCCTTACTTGAAATATTATATAAAATATACTATATAAAAACTTGAAATAACTTAGCTGGATGTCCGCACCCTTCCTGAACAGTTTTGTGGAGAAGAGGCTTTCCTGTTGGGATTTCCATGAAGACAGGCTGTGGTACTTTAGTTTCTGATCACAGCTGAAGTATCTGTGGGGTCATCAAGGGTTTGTAGGTATACTGTCATTGATAGCCTGATAATAAAGGAATACTCAAGACTTTCTGAAGCCTTGGAGATTTCTTCCAGAGCAGCTCAAGTTTGTGACTTGGTTTGATGTAAGGCAAAGGTTCCCAAACACTACATCTAGGCTCAAATGATGATCAAGCTCAATCACTTGTGTCCCTGAGTTTGTTTGCCTAATTACAGAAGGTTGTCAGGAAACTAGTCTAGATGCATATTACACCTGTCAAATTCAGGTCTTCATTCTTGGTTTGTTCTCAGGTTTCACTCCTTAACATAGATTGTTTTCTTCCATCTCAAGGGAGCTTACTGTACCTGTTAGTTACAGCATACAGAAGATTAGCAATGATTCTCATCCTTACCAGCAGGAACACAGGAACTATCAGGAGTGAGTACTGGTTTTGCTGAATTTCCTCTTCTCAGTGTTGTCCTTTCAGCTGCAGCCAGTCTTCTTCCTCCACTATCCATGATACTTCTACCACCTCCAAATGTAGGCAAGCTCTGAACACAATATTTCTCTGTGCAGTAATAAAGGTTATTTCATTAAGACTGGAAACTTCACTGGATAATTCACAAGATCAGAATATTAATATAAGATGGTATTGCTCACTCTGAAAGGAGGGAAAGGAAACATGGAACAAGTGGTCTCCTTTATATTTGGGCTGCATTTACTTGTTCTGAGATCTCTAATACAGAAGCCACAATCTCTAAAAACCTCTGGTGAATGATAAGTAGCAAAATATTTCTAGCACACACACTTTTACAGTGTAAGTCTTCAATAAAAAGTCATCGCGTAGAGAGGGCTTTTCTAAGCTCTAATTATATCACCTAAATAGCAAGCTTTGGAAATGGAAATGGGAGAATTTCATCCACTAGAGGAACTGACACTACCCAGACATTTGTGGAGAAAAGAATCAAGGAGAACAGAAATGTCTGGAGGGTTTGAAATGTTTGTTGGTAACATTTGGATGTTAAAGATGGAGAAAACAAGTAGAGGAAGGACAAAAATAGATCCTAACAAGTGGAGAATACTTGTGTTTTCTTAAAGCCTTCAATCTCTGATCCTCATAACACCATTTCTCTTTCTTCTGATGTAAATGGCTTTCCCTTGATTTGAGCATAAATCCTAGGTGGGACCTTTCAGAAGTGGTTGTTAAGCTCTCCTGGAGATTTTCCTGGGTGCTCTGTGCTTTCCCACCACAGCTGTTTTTCTGGAATTCAGACTATTCAGTAGGAGCAAGTTCATAGTTGTCCCAGCGTCCAAACACAAATAAAGAGATCTCACAAAAGAAATCTGTTTCAGAGCGTTTTCAAGAGAGGTCACCCAAAAAGACCTGGTGAAAGAGAATGAGAAGCTGAAAAAGCAGGTCATAGAGCTAGAGAAAGGGTAAGTTATTTATTCAGATTTCAGATGCAATGTGCTTCTATACTGAAAAGCCACATACTTCTTGCTTCATCCAGTCCTTAGGGACTCTTTGCCAGATGCCCCAGATTTTCAACGTGCTGTCACCTCTTTCTAACTGGAAGATGGCTTGGGGTGTTCTAGAAAGGGAAGGAAATATTCCCAGGGTGAATTCTTAGTAAAAGATATCAGCCTACAATGACAGAGTCAAAATGCCACTTTTTTATCACATTCCACTGTGATCATGCAAAACTGAGCTAAGAAAGTACTGCTTCCCACATGAAAGGTGATTGCTAGCTAGATAATACATTTGTGAAGCACATTGTAGAAAAAGCTAGATTCATGAAATAGATTCGTAACATGCTGTAAAATAATTATGCTTACTCATTGTAACTCTTGTCATAGCTAAGTTTTTTAGTATCCTTCTTGCCCTAGAAAGGAAGACCTTTTGTCTAAAGCGATAGCCATGCACAAACAGTCTGAGAACATGAATGACAATTCACGTCTTTTTGCTGTGCTGGACATGTATAAAATGCTCAAGATACATGACTGGGAAAAATTAAGGCAAAACATTACCGGTTTGACAAATAAAGATGGCAGCATCATGATTAAGGTATGTGAATGTCCATTTTCTCAATCTGACTCTTATCAGATCAATATGGTGTAGCCAGTATAGCAGACTCTGAGTATTAGTATTTTTGTATCAGACAGGGTTGAGAACTAAGTTTGTGACTCTGATTTTTCAGTCCAGCAGAACTTGTGTAATGCTGTAGAGAGCAAACTGAGAGTGATCTGCTTCTGCCTGACTTTCAGAAGGGCATATTCAAATCCCAGTTACAGATCTCTCCTGTGTTAAGCACAAATGAGAAAACACAGTTCAGTTTCCTTATGGGTAATGCATTAAGTACTAGATGTGAGACCTCATTCTGATGTCTGACCCACTTGCTCTGATGGTGGGGGTATTTGAAGGAAAATACCAAAATGGTATACCTTAAAGGATGAAACTGAGATGAGGTATTATTAGCATTGTTTGTGGTGATAAGGACCCACAGATGCTGAAGAATGGGCTTCAACATGCTAACAGTTTGATGAAACAGTTTATTTACCAGGTATTGAAGATGTATTTCAACCAGTTAGTGGTTCTACAATTTACTCTACTGCAGATACGGTTTCAGCACATGCTTTCCACACTGTACTTCTCTTTTCACTGTGACTGCTGCTGTAATCAGCTATTGTCTTTGCATTGCAGAAGTTGTTTGCTGCCTGTGAGACAACTGTCTGGAGCAGAATAACTAAAATAACTGAAGTTCTTGGGATTACACCTTTGAATGATACTATGACTGACAGCAAACAGGTATTTTATGTTTCTGTATAACTGCATCTAGGCAGTGGGATAAAAGGGTCATCTGCATACACCATTCATTTAGAACTTAGCTTCTGCTGCTAGGGACACTGCTCAAAGCATATCAGCAGTGACAGCTGAGAGAGATGAGGGTATGGAAAGCTGAGCTCCAGCAACCCTAAGTATGAGAGCAGCAAAGCATAAAACAGGTATTTCTCTTTAAGAGGTAAGCTATTCCTGCAAGGAGCAGGGATTTGAACTCAATCCTTGTGGGTCCCTTCCAGCTTGAGATTTTATGATTCTGTGTTCCACAATAGACATACACACGCTACATGCCTGAATTCTCCAGCTGGCTGAGGCACATATATGAGTGCAGAAAGCATTTTCCAGCCATGTGTTGCGTTAATGGGACCTTCCTCCAAAGCTTGAAATGAATGACTCCTTCATTGCTGATTGGTACAATCTGAGAAACAAAGATTCCCAGTGCTCAAGGACTGCACTGCTGGCTATACCACATGCTAACAGTCAGCTTTGTGTTGTGCTTGCTTTGTAGGGGCTGATGCATGATATAAGAAATCTCCTCAGGCATTCCTATTACATAAAGCAACTAGAGTTTTACAGCGAAATTGTCACGGTGAGTAAAGATACAGACCGGGAATAGGGGCAGTGGTTCAATTTTATGGACGTCTCTGCAGCTTGCTATTTTAAAAAAAAAAAAGACAATGGGGGTGTCCCTTCTGCTTGGGGTTGTTTATCACTTGTAAACAACTTGGTGAGGGTCTTCCAGCCCATATACCTCCAGAATATTCTCAGTGACATGCGTACACATAACCTTGTATGGAAGCTACAGAGCTACACTGGGGGCAGTGGGGAACAGCAGGACAGGTAGGCCAGCACCCTTACCAACATGGCACAGTCCTACTGAACCCAAGCAAGGTGCAAAGAGCACAACCGGTGATGGTGATCAGGATCAGCCACAGCCCAGTGGTGGCTGGGCAAACCCAAGCAAGGTGCAAAGAGCACAACCGGTGATGGTGATCAGGATCAGCCACAGCCCAGTGGTGGCTGGGCAAAC
>JASSUY010035744.1:0-39305 GCA_032466535.1 Forpus xanthops
AAGTTGTGAATGCTCCATTGCTGGTGGTGTTCAAGGCCGGGTTGGACATAGCCTTGGGTGGCATGGTTTAGTGGGAGATGTCCTTTCCCATGGCAGGGGGATTGGAACTGGATGATCTTAAAGGTCCTTTCCAACCCTAACTATTCTATGATTCTATGATTAAATTTAGGCTGACAAGTACTGTAGAGTCTTGATTTGCTTCAATTATAATGGGTCTAACATTAAAAAAATATGCCTTTTTTTAGTGTTAAATTTCACAATATTGTATCAAAGTGCTGTGTCTAGAAAAATCTGTAGTAGCCAACTAGTGAATTATGCAGTTTGCAATAGGCTACCCTTATGAAAGACGGCTTGATTTTGCAGAAGACATTTTTTACTTACTGTTCTTGGGTTGCGGATGAATATCTTTGATCTGCCAAAGGAAAATTCTTCTTCAGGGATTTCCAATTCACTAAACAGGACCTCTACTCCAGCCCTAATAAGAAGCAAATGAGCGTAACAAACATGACCTCCATCTCTAAAACTTTTTACTTTACATACTCACAGAATAATTTATGGAAAGTATATGAAAGCATATTTTAAATTCTCAATTGTGCTTGACATAAGAAGATTGAAAACCTAACTCATTCACTCACTGGTTACTTGGGCAAAGGCAAACATAATCACTGTAAAGACTCAAAATAATTTGATGGAATAAAAAGCAATTTTGTAACAGCATCAGCAATGGCCTATTTTTTCCTCTTGCAGCTCTAATAATTTTATTTAAAAAATAAAGGAAAAGGGGAGGGATCTCACATTAACATCAAAATGTGAAATAAAGACTGATGAATTTGACAAATGCTCATGCTCCACATTCTACCAACTGTATTTTCTAAGTGTCAACAAAAATAGAAAACAGAACACGCTGCACAGAGCAGCTGTGGCTGCCCCATCCCTGGCAGTGTTCAAGGCCAGGCTGGACAGAGCTTGGAGCAACCTGCTCTAGTGGAAGGTGTCCCTGCCCATGGCAGGGGATTGAAACTGGATGAGCTTAAAGGTCGCTTTCAACCCAAACCATTCCATGATTCTATGAATTACACTGATCTTAGTGATGACTAACAATGCCATTGTTATCAGTACTGCACCTCCACCATTATCTTAATAACATAAAGACTGAAATTGGAGCGAAATTTAAATCATGCTATTGGTGGCCATGTGTAAAAAGAATGAGAAGCCTATTTGCTTAAAGAGGATATTATCTGAAAAACATATGTGACTATCATGCAATTTAAAATTTATATTTAATAGAATTTATTTACAAAAGGTATTATCTCATAGTTGTTCACCAACCATTACATAATATCATTCATGAAAGGACAGAGGAAGATTGATTGCCTGTCTTCAAAGAAACGGGTATTCTTACACTTTGGTTTTTAAAGTGTCCTGATCATTCCAGACCTCCTAAGTCATTTTGATTCCACTCCAGCCTCTCTTCTCCCTTTCCTCCCTAACCCCCTACTCTCTTTCAGGCCCAAATGAGTAAAGGCTGCAATATATTCTAAAGCTAACATGGTCTCCTTGTTCATATGCAAAACCCTTTCTATTAATAGATCAGTTCATCACTAAAATCATCTCCTTTGCCAAGGAACTGTTAATTTTCAGCCTAATGGAAAGTTAATGAAAGTTTCCCAGTGAGTGAACTAATCCAAAATCCAGAACAAGATGCTAAAGAGCAACATACAAGTAAAAGACTTGAGCCACATTGGCCTACTTTTTGATTTACTTTAAAAATACTTGAAAGTTCATTAAATTAAAAGAAAAAAAATAATCAGAACACACGGAAGATGGCAACTTCAATCACCGGAAGTGGACAGGCAAGAACACTGATGTTTTCCTACCTGGCAGGCCCTCTCCAGTGGGGCCATGTCTGCTTACACAGCATTTTGTATCTCTCCAGGCAAGGCTCATACGCCTGCCTGAATGCATAACCTGCCCTTCTGACCCGGACATTCTCCAGAAGACCAAGGTAGCGGATCTGGTGGCAAACCAGAGCGTCATTGAAAATGTGTGCAGCTTTTTTGTCATTGGGTTTGATGCATCTGGAAAGGGAAACAAATACTTTTTTGTAGCACTGTATGTGTCAACAACTGTTATACGAGTTTAAACCATGTATTTCAATAGTTTATCCTTGGATATCAAGGCCTTTTTTGTTATCTTTGCCAAACATAAGTTAACCAGAGCTTTGCCACAGGGTAATTTACCTGATGTAGTTTGGATTTTTTGTCTGAAGGTTCTTCATCAGGGTAGCCACTGAAGCCTTGAACTGTGAACCTGCTGTTGGTGGTCTCTTTAGATTGATCTTAGCAGGGTTACCTTCTGGGAACAATGCTTTGATAAGAGAGTGACTGGCCTTCCACATGGCCTGGGAGAGGTCACGGTACAGGAGATCATTATTTTTGTCAACAAATCCTTCCACCTGGTACATAACCTGAACAATACGGAAGAGTCTCATCAGAGCATGCTCTATACTGTCACATAGGCCACTTCAAAACTAACCCAAGAAATCGGTTTCTCCTTTCTCACTATGCAACACAAAAGACATTTCAGCTTTCATTTTAGATTTGACATTTGGAAGACTTTTAGTTGGATAAAATTGGTGGGAACATGCTATCTGAGAAAGATGCATTTTCTCACACTGCTAACAGGTCCTTCTGCTGACCAATTGTGGTTTCTGAAATGGGAAAAAACCTTCTCCTGTGACAGTGATACACCGCCACTTGCCAATACTCCAAAACAAGCTTTTTTTGACTGAAAAAAGATTTTCTTCCTTTTGAATCACAGCAGCAAAAAATACCCTTTCCCTTCAAAGTACTAATGCTTACATTATTTGCCTAACTAAAACAAGATATGAAATAGCAACTCTTGATATCACAGCAGTAAGCAGCTATCTGCAGTCCTCAGGGGACTGCTCTTTTGAAGGACTTCTACCAGGAAAACAGTCCAACAACAGCAAGAATAAATGCAAAGCTCTGACCTGCAGCTGGAGACCCAGGAGGCTTCTAAGAGATCTTCACGTAGATCCCAGATTACTACTGTTCTCTTTAATTTTTGAGGCTAGGGAATTTAGTTTGATTACTTGTGACAATTAATAATACATATTCTTCAGCTTCACGATTTCTCAGTTCTGTGTAGATATGTACTATGTACACAGGACACTGGACAGAACTGATACAGACATAGCCATATTTTACGCAACAGCAAGTGACTGGGAACTCAGGCAGCATTTTTGAGTACACATTTCTGTTTCTGACAGGTGTGGTAAATACCACTACTGCAAGAACTGCTCATATGAACTTGCTTGTATTTCATAAAAGGAGAGTCAGACTTTTGTTGTCCAGTGACTAGATCAAAATGTTCTCAGCTGAGGATGGAAAAACAACATTCCTCCCAAAATAGGAGGAATTCACTGACTGCTTTGCTGGGTAAGTAAATGCCACTAACAATTGAAGACCCCCACTGCCTGCTAAGACACAATCTGTTTGAAGTCCTTCTCAAAGTACTGGAGTATTTTCAATTTGCTTCTAATTTTGACAACCAAAGAACTATCTAAGTAATAATCCTTGATATCTTACATGCAAGTATAAAATCTTCTTGGTAAACCCATTGAAAACAGTGTTAACAAATGGTCACTTCAAAGGCTGAAAAAATGGTATTTCCAAGACTACTCTGAATGAGAAAATTGAGCTATTCGAAATGGTAAGACTGAGAAAACGTTAAAAACTAGGGAAGTATTAAACAGTGATGGAAAAATGAAACACTTCCCAAACATTCTTCACTGTGTGAAATTATCAGTTCAGGAGATTCAAACAAGAAGTGCAATTTCAACCCCTATGCTTTATTTTATTTGTAATAAAATATCTTTTCACAATTTATTTCAATTAATAAAAAGTCATACTGAATTACACAGCAAAAACTGTCAGACTTGCATTCATTCATGCTGCTTACATTGTAAAAAGCAAATACATTTGCAAACTCTCTATATAGCTTTCTCTTCTCTCTGTTTAAACATACAGACTGTCCAAATAAACTTGGTTTCTTCAGATGTACAAACACTCCACTTTATCATCAACATGACTAAGGACTTCAGCTAGTTCAGCAACAAAGGCCATGTTTTCCAAAGTATCTTGCCTTCAAATGTGTGAATTCTTGTCATTCCAAATGTTTTATTTCCAGAAACCTAGCAGCACAAGCAGCTCACCACCAAATATGTAGGACAACTTTCTCCTTTGATGCAGAACTGCCACTGATTACAGCTAGAGCAGCATGACTTTTTACAAGGGCATGTAGAAACAGGACAATGGCTTTAAACTGACAGAGAGGACAATTAGATTAGACATTAGGCAGAAGTTCTCCCTTGTGAGGGTGGTGAGGCCCTGGCACAGGGCATCCAGAGAAGCTGTGGCTGCCCCATCCCTGGAAGTGTTCAAGGCCAGGTTGGACGGGGCTTGGAACAACCTGCTCTAGTGGAAGTTGCCCCTGCTCATGGCAGGGGTTTGGAACTGGGCGAGCTTTAAGGTCCCTTTCAACCCAAACTTTTCTATGATTCTATGATCTCCGAAAACCTTCCAGCCCAAATCACAAAATTTAGGCTTAAGACAGAAAAGACTAAGGCCGATTTAGACTTTTTTATCAACTATTGACTCAAGCAGTTCTTCTCCATTACTAACTTTAATGGAGAAAGTCCTTTAATGGAGAAAAAGCCTGCCCATTCTACCAAAGCCAGGTGTGCAGCACACTTCACACATCACATACCCCCTGCTTCACCAAGTACCTTGCCAGCGTAATGCTGGATCCTGAAGCAGCTGTGAGGCAACGAGGTGTCATTGAGGAACCGGGAGCACTTGCTCATCCTGCTCTCAAAATGCTGGTGAGTGGCACAGACTTGGTTCAGCTTTTCTAAGAAGGTTTCATCAGTAACGGTTCCTGGTCTCAGGCATTCTTCATCTAGCATGGCCAGGATTCCAGTTTGGTTCTGAAGTTTCAAGACAAGAGGCTTAGTGTTTGTTTCCATCAATGCATAAAAAGGACACTTCTCTCTCATGCTGCCCAGTAGAATGCTCTTTAAGCCATCTCAAAGTTTGGCTCTTTTCCTCATCCCCGTTTTTACTATCTGCAGTTTTGAAAGTCTGCTTCTGAGATTGGAAGCAGTCTTGAACTTCATCTTGGAATTCTGCATAACTTACTCAGACTCAAATTTAACTGGAAGTAGCCTGTTTATGGGTAAAAACATCTTAAATTTCATGTTAATGGTTAAAACCCTGTTCTTTCCAATTGTCAAGGAATTTTATCTTTCTTACTTCGCTAAGGCCATAGGAAGCCCTCTTATTAGATACAAGCACCGTCTGTACCGCAAGCACTCGGTAACAAGTCATTGAGTTTTCTATAGTTTCCATAAAAAAAGAAATGTTATTTACAATGCAGCATGTGATATCTGCTATTGAAAACAGCACTAAATTTAAACATTTAAGAACTGTTTGAGTTTGGTTTCTTTTTTTTTTCTTTTTTTTTGTGTAGATGCTGCTGAGCATTCCTAACAAAGTAACATATGGCCTTATAAGTAAAATATTAGTAAAATAAAATTTTACAGTACAAAACAAGGGGACTAATACAATGAGTGGCTTGGTTTACAAAATCAAAGTGCGTGAAGACGCATACAGACTTTACAGCTAAATTCCATTTATGCACTGAAAAATTATTCAGGAGATTCTTGAATATAACTTACGTTTTCTATTAGGTCACAAATGATAGCATTGTTGAAATACTCAATATGAGTCCATTCAATCCCCTATAAGAAAAAAATATGAAAAAAATATGAACAGGAAAACACCCCAGGCAGCTTTTCCTCTAGGCAATTAAATTATATTCCAGTTAACTAAGATACTATTTTCAAATTTAATTCTGTATGCTTACCAACATTTTATTTGTTAAGAAAGAAATGCAATCTTCTACTACTAATACTATCTGTGCAAAATGACTGTCCTTGAGTGGCTGCCAAGCCTTCTCTCCATTCCTTTCCCCCACCCGTGTCAGCTTCCCATGCACTCCCATGGCGTCCCGCCAGGCTCCTCCCGCGTCTGCCTGCCCAGTACCACTCTGCCCATGATCCCACTGGATATAAGGGAATAAGGAAGTAAACCCATGCCTCTGCAAGCATCTGAGAACAAAATTTCTCAGCTCTTAGTGGTTTGGTTTCTTTAACTAATGGGAGGAAGACAGAACTAAATTTAGATGTGGCCATCTGAAAAATCCAGAATCTGGCTGTTGTTCAGATATTCCTAATTTTTTTTAAATATCAGTAATAAAACTTATCAGGAGGTAACACTGGTGGGCAAAGGACTGGAAAAACAAATATTCTTTCTATTCTTAATTTGCATTCTGCAGTTACAGTTTAGTTTTTTCAGGGCATTTTAAATATCATTCAAGAGCCAAATAGCAGTAATGATGTTTCAGGAGTTTCACCACTGAATGCAAAGAAGAAGACAGACATTCCCGAACTCCCTCATCATCATCCTCAGGGTTACAAGGAGGGAACATTACTTATGTTTTAAAAATGTTTATACAGCAAAATGGTGTCATCCAGCTTGAGGACGGACAGTGCATGCCAGCTTGCACAGCTGCGAGCTGGTATTTTGCCTGAGCCCTGTAGATAATGGGGAGTACTGCTAAAACCTATTAAAACTTTGATGTTTACTCACAGAGTAACATCAAACACCAGAATCTGGGCTCCAAAGCACATCATAAACTTCCCCAGAAAGCTGACACAGCTCCCTTCAAAACTTAACTGAAGAAAAACTAGAACCAAAAAATCTATTTGTAGATTCTTTCATAGTGTGTGCTATTGTTTTACCCACCCGAGTCCTTTTTTGAAACAGGATTAGCTGTGCCCACTGTTCGGGTGTATCCCAGACACTACTGCACGATCTAAAAACGGGTGGTAGGGTAGTGGTACTAATACAGAAAGTGGTATTAGTCTTCTAATAAATGAGCCCTTGCTCAGAACTGCCAATCACTGCCGGTGAATGAGAATTGGGTTTGTTTTTTACCTGGAGAACTATAATGTGAAACAAAACCAAACCCAACTTTTTTTTTGCTTAATGTAACACCTACAGTCTGACATATACATGCTCCATGACAAAAAATAACTGTTCCCTGAGAAAAGGTTCCAGCATGCATGCCTGTGTATCTTCACAGGGACAACAGGATGAGAAGGGAATAAGGAAAGATCCATTCAAGTATTACCTCTCGTATGTATTCCTCCTGCTCTTCTTTTAGGGTAAGTTCAATGAAGATTTGCTGCAACTTCTCATTACAGTAGTTGATAATGAATTGCTCAAAGCTGTTGTCCTGTCAGACAAAACATGTTTGCGTTTGCTGTGGTATAAACACCCTGGAACTCAGCTGGAGTTAAGTTACTGCAAGTCAACAAGCTGCTCTATTAACTAATCCTTCCAGCTTTGTGATTATGATGGTTGGAGCAATATTTTATTGAGATTAGTTTGGAAATTTTATACCAAATCCTTCCCTGAGGCCTTCTCCATTGGGAGAGACAAAAACTCTGTAGGCTATATTCATGATGCCTCTACATTGATATTTTTGGGACAGGTCATAAAAGCGCCTGTGGTGTCAGGGAACAACAGAAGTTTTGCCTGCATTAGCCTGTCCCCATATGTAAAATGTCATCTCCTGTGGGTTCTGATGAATAAAACTATGACAGTAGCATTAGCTCTTTTCCACTTAGCAGCAAATATTTCACTACGAATCCACAGCTCAAGCTGCTATTCTGGTTGCAGCTGTGCCTGGAGATTATTGGCTCCAGAGGTCAACCCACCTCCTTCTTGCCAACCAACTGCTTATGCAATTTCCCCCTGAATGATGGGAATTAAAAGAACTTTTATCAACCAAAAATCCTCTAAAAGGCTAATTCAGATTAAATAGGGTTAGGGAGCAAGCATGCATGTGACTCTGCAGAAACCAAATACCACTGGTAAAGCCCTCGCTCACTCAAGTCAACTGATGTTTTACTGCTGACATCACCAGGGCCAGGACTGCAGTGTAAAAGCTGTGGTTTACCACTTCATCTCCATTATCTTAAATGAGTGCAGTTTGGAGGCCAGCTGCCCGTTCTGCAGAATGGTTTAAAATGTTCCTTTCAAAGAAATGGAGAACAGCAACTTCATTTGACTTTCCCAATGCTTGTGTCAGCCATTAGCATTGTAAGAATTCCATACATGTATACACAGAAATAACTGCAACCAAGAGTAAATTTGGGTATCAGCTGCTGGTCTTCTCTTCCTGGCTTGGGAGTTGTGGGGTTCCTTCTCCTCTGCCACTCCTTTTTTTTTGTTTTCTTTTTTAATTAACAGTCATGAAGAACATTTTGGTTATTCAGGAAGCCTGAAAATTTGAATAGACCACTAAGCCTTTATATACTATCAAATAAGTGTGCTATACATTACCTGTGAAGATCAAGCTATGGCAGTAGAATTTTTATGATTAAAGGCAACTGCAATCATTTCAAAGTTTAAATTAAGGATATGGCTGCTAACAGATTAAGAACACCAAGCAGATTAGAAAATATTGAGGTAGCACAGATTACTTTTCTCATTTGAGTTTTAGGTAAAGCAAAATCATAGCTGATCACCAAACTTTCTCAGCCACATCAAGTTGCCCCTCACACCAACTGCAGTTATCAATCAAAGACTGCAAAACTTGCACAACTCTAGATAAGGCAGTTAAAATTCGGCATGCAGCAAAGTCAGCACTGCAAACAAGTCATACTTACTGCATTCTGTTGCAAAAAGAAATTACATAAACTGCAGTCAGTACTCATACTTCCATAACAACACAGAATATTTCTATTAGCATTTATTTAGTGTACCACGTAGAACAATCTTTTTATCAGACTCATGTTTGTACATCACTGAAACAACTACAAAAATGTTATGCATCACTTCTTGTGAATGAGTGTATTTTTAGGTACTACCTAGTACTACTCAGATTATCAAATAAATCAAGGGACTGAGACATATCAGAGTGTAACACAGAACAGCATTCTTGCACTGTCACATCTCTAAACCACCGTGTAGTTTGTTTTGTCTCAAAAAACCCATATATATATATGTATATAACCTTTGGTAGACAAATATCAGTAAAGGGTGAGGAGAATGGGGAAGGAAAGAGAGTACTGAAGGAAGGATGAGTGAAAGTTTATTTGACACATTCAGATAAGGCCATCAGTTTAGATATATTGAATTTGAAGAAAGAAGATCCCAACTGACACATCACCTTGACAAAGAGGAAGCGTAAAACACACTCTGCATCTTCCTGCCAGGCACATGCCACCCAGCACAGAAAGATTGTTTCTCCAAAAGAACATGTTATTTTGATTGCAAGCACTACAGGACTTTTCACTCACATATTATACACAGTATTCGTCTTCAAAAGAGGTTTTAAACAGAACTGCAAATCCAGCTAAATCATGTAACTAAAAGGTCATTAACAGTATATTAAAGTAATTGCTAGATGCTTTCCCGATCTGCTATGTATCTGTGATATTTATGGTTCACCAAAGAAAGGTGAACCAAAATCCACAGACTTCTTCAGAAAACACCCACTTTAATCTATGAAATTCTATTTGATATTGCCAAGCCACTGAAAATTGCTATTCCAGGAAAAGACTCATTGGAGAGCAGTAGCAATTTTGTTCTTTATGTATGATAGAGAGCAAAAGGCTAACAGTTAATTTACAGCAACCAAAATGAGGAAAAACGTTTGGAATTACAGAAATTCTCAAAACACTTAACTTTGAACATACCAGAAGACATTTGGTAAATTAAATACACTTCAGAAAGAGGCATTTCCTTTTACAGGTTTTAAGCAACACTGTATGAAAAAACAGAGTGTTTATCTCAGGGCAAATCTGCATTAAGGCAACAGAGACTGTGAATTTATTCTCTCTTACTGTATAGCTGCGATTTTTAATTATGTGGAGGTTCCACAAAGCATAGACCAATGCTAACAAATGAATTGCCCCCCAGTTTTTTAATGAAGGCTCCTTGAATTTATTATGACAGAGCTAAAAGGGATCTAAAGGACTTCTGACATTGGTTTTTAGAAGGCGATAATGATTATTACCAGTATACTAGATAACACATCACTAAACCCATTCAGGAGAAATGAACTGGTAGGATCCAGCCACCAGAAACTGCGCTTATTCCTTATGCTGACTGTTTGCATTAAGTAACAGAAAGGGCTTTGACCAACATAGAAAGACCCAAAGTTGTAGGAAGAGTTAATAAATTCAAATATTCTTTGGAAATTTTAGGGAAAAAGAAATAATTTAAGAGCAGCTTTTCTCAGAGTGTCAGCTTCTCTTCCAGGCTGCAATTCTGCTACTTTAATGTTGAGAACATCACTTCAATCCATGCATTTTGATAGCAGCATTTCAAACTATCCCTTTGAAATCATGGCAGAATACAAAATATAACCTTTGGGGAAGAAAAACACCACTCAGTCTCTCAAATTAAATTAAAAGTGCTGGGAAACATAATGTCACCTGAGATAAGCTTAAAGTCATGTCAAATTTATAGATACAGAGCAACCAACCACTCTCAGCTTATCCCCTCAATCTTTTATAAGGTGCAACAATACATTTAGACAAGTAGAAAAATTCACCGACAAAAATCAAAGCCTACTTCACCATATTTTTCACTTTACAGATAATGCTGCCTTGCTCATACAACTTTATTCTTTATCAACCTTCAAACTACCAGGGATCAGGGTGGCGTTTCATGAAAAGCAATTCTGTAAGCTCTACAAAGTTCTGCTTCAGGTAAAAACACAGTCTCATATACACAAGCAGCTCATGACATTGTACTTGCTCAGGCTGCTCAGAGTCAACCATGAAAGATGAAAAGTTCTTCTTCTGAACCACTGCTCTTATATAAGTTACATATAGGTGCTTGAAGTCTAAGGAAAATATTTCCTGTTCCTTAATATTCTACCTAATTTCTTCTTAGGAAGTTTCCAGTCATGCATATCATGAAATCATCTGAAAAAAAATATATAGATGTTCCTGACCTTAAAAATTGTTATACCGGTAAAATAGCATCCATATGTTGATGATTGTAATTTCTTGCACTAGATTTAGAACACAAAATATCTAATCAAGTGTATTTTTTTATGAAAACCAACTACCTCCTATCCTTCTCTACCCACAGAGAATTCAAATTCACCCATGAGTACCCAGATTCCAGCAATTTCCAGGCACTGAGGCAACTAAGACAATACCTACTTAAAACTGAAAACTGGGTACTTTTCCACACTAGTAGTAGGTAGGAATAAATTCTTGGCTTCCCCCTTGCCTAATAAAGTCCTAATTTAAATATTCCATCTTCTCCACTGTCTTCCCAAAATCAAACGTGTTTGTCCAAATCTACACTCAGATGTAACACACAGGGTATTTCTCAGTATTTCCTCTTCCTTCTTAATCTTTCATCACACCAGTTCTTGTTGATAGCAAATTCAAAATCTATATATTACTCAGCCTGTAACCACCAACAAAAAGGTGTTGGGCAACACTTTTTCAACTACCTTATATGAACATATGCAACTAACTAACACATGAGAAGCATTTAAAGGTAAAGCATAATTTAAAACAAAATCTAAACATTTCAAGTGACGAGACTGTGTAATGAACAGAACCAATGTCATTAAAATGAACTTTTTAATCAATATGGAGGGGAGAAGGCACACGGAGACTGATGCTTTTGCTCTAACAAATATAGCCCCAGAAAGTAACTTATTTCAGCATCAACGCAGCTCCAGGACTTGGAATTCTCTGACCTTCTCCTAGCATAAGCAGGTGATCCCAGGTAGTTCCTTTAGGCCCCTAGGCTGCTACTGAGAGTAGTAAAGAGAAAGCCAGATGGCAAAAGTAATGATGATAAAAGACCAACTTACTCACTTCACTGAGATGAATGGCGGAATGAATGGTGAAACCAACCAGCAAATTTAATTTCTATCCAAGTATGGCGTCTGGGGATAGGGATTTTTATGTGTGACCACAGAAGCATATGAGTTTATGAGGTGAAACTAAGAAATACAAATGCTAGAAAATGAAAAATCAGCAAAATGGGGAAAGTGCATTTAAAGAAAACGAAAAAAGACACATTTTTATCTTAGAAAAAAACAAGCTACACGTTTCTCATGTACTCAGTTCTAACATTTTCTAGTTTTTGCAAAGTCTGTGAAGATATGTTAACAATCATCCCCTGTGTTTCCGTTCATATATACAAACATTTGAGTGATCAAATGTAACTGAAATATATCTCATGTGAAATAGAATACTGTCTGTGCTTTTGTGTAAATATCTCTGTAGGCAAAGAACCAGGGAAGCATATCGTTTAGCTATAAATATTCCACATATATGTTTCAGTGTGTCTAAAGGAAGCAAAAGAGACATGCTGAAGCTTCAGGGCATGCTCATTTTCCATACTTGTGTAGCAAACCAGCTTCAGTTCCTATTGATACTACTGGCGCTGATAGAGAACCCGGCACTCTGACATTCATCTGGCTCTCAGCTGTGGTGTCCAGACATGCATGTTTAAACCAAATTTGGAGTTAAAAGGGGAAGCAACTACAGTGAGTCCAGTGCACATAATGTATGGGGGAAACCCAGGTACAATTATTTCAACAAACTCAACCTGATAAATTACCATCCTGAACAACAGAAATTACAAGTAGGCAAGAGCCTACTGCCTAATCATACCCATTCCTCTACTAATACAGAACAGATGCTATAGGGCAAAACATTATTCTCACAAACCGAAGCAGAGCTGAAGCAACCTGAAGATAGTGTGTATTGCTCCAGCATTTCAAACATTTCCTCTGTTAAAAACAGCCAGCCAATGGGATTTACTTCATAAACCTGTGCTTTGTGAAATAATCCTCTACAAATACTTAGATTATAACGTGATTAATTAAATGGTGATTAACTTCCTGGGACGTAGCTTTCCTTCTAAGCATTCTAGCACTTAAGGAAATTATTGCCTTAACTGTATTTTAAAATCTCCATAGCACCTAGGAATCCAACCCATGGTCCCTCGCTGTAAATCCCCCTCCCCTCCTTCATAACACTTGCCAGCAGATGTAGTTGATCAATTATAGATCAAAAATACAGTTCGCTTTCATATTACATGGGCTTTGCAATGTGTTATTAAACTGATTAGAGGGCTAGGTATACGCATTTTATTACTGTCCCTTGCTAGTATATGATATGCTGATGGACATCAGTAAAGGGTTGAAATATTCCAAAGAGTAAGTCTGTTGCAAGACAGAGTGCCTAGAAAAGGAGGATGGAAATTCTGGTCTGGATATTAAGACAACTAGGAAAACAAACGATATCCATGGCTCAGTTGGAGCCAAAATCAAAACATGAAGAGAGGGTCCC
Organism: Forpus xanthops; assembly: GCA_032466535.1. Classification (NCBI taxonomy): domain Eukaryota; kingdom Metazoa; phylum Chordata; class Aves; order Psittaciformes; family Psittacidae; genus Forpus; species Forpus xanthops. The sequence continues at coordinate 13,490 of JASSUY010035744.1, forward strand.
CAGAGCCTAAAAGACTGAAAAAAAACCCAAAGTGCCAATTTTCTCCATATGCTCCTTTTTTCCTCTCAAATGAGTCATCAATAAGTTTGCTGATGACACCAAGCTCCATGGTTCGGTTGATATGTTGGAAGGAAGGAATGCCATCGAGAGGGACCTTGACACATTTGTGAGGTGGGCTGATGCCAACCTCAAGAAGTTTAACCATGACAAGTGCAAGGTCCTACAGCTGGGTCAGAGGAACCCCAGGCACAGCTACAGGTTGGGCAGAGAAGAGATTCAGAGCAGCCCTGAGGAGAAGGACTTGGGGTGTTGGTCGATAAAAAAAGGGAACATGAGCCAGCAGTGTGTGCTTGCAGCCCAGAAAGCCAACTGTATTCTGGGCTGCATCAAAAGGAGCATGACCAGCAGGTCGAGGGAGGTGATCCTGCCCCTCTACTCTCTCTTCTGGGATCATAATTGGAATATTGTGTGCAGTTCTGGTGTTCTCAACACAAGAAGGACATGGAACTGTTGGAACAAGTCCAGAGGAGGGCCATGAGGATGATCAGGGGACTGGAGCACCTCCCCTATGAAGATAGAATGAGAGAGAGTTGGGGCTGTTCAGCCTGGAGAGGAGAAAGCTGCGTGGAGACCTCATAGCAGCCTTCCAGTATCTGAAGGGGGGCTATAAGGACGCTGGGGAGGGACTCTTCATTAGGGACTGTACTGAGAGGACAAGGGGTAACAAGGTTCAAACTTAAACAGGGAAAGTTTAGATTGGATCTGAGGAAGAACTTCTTTCCTGTGCAGGTGGTGAGGCACTGGAATGTGTTGCCCAGGGAAGTTCTGAATGCTCCATCGCTGGCAGTGTTCAAGGCCGGGTTGGACATAGCCTTGGGTGGCATGGTTTAGTGGGAGATTCCTGCCCATGGCAGGGGGGTTGGAACTTAATAATCATAAGGTCCTTTCCAACCCTAACTATTCTATGATTCTGTGATCTTAGCAACTAACTAGAACCTTCTCCACTGCAATCATCCTTGGAGTGTGGGAAGGGAATTCTCTGAGCCAGCAGCAATCTCTTGGAGCTCAGCATGCTCTGCAGCTGTAATTTCCTTCATGCAATGAACAGGATAGAAAAAGGCAAAGCAGCTATTCAGCAAGTGGACCAAGCTGCTGCATAGGTTTATAGTAGAAGTGGAAATATCTCCCCAGTTTTTTTAAGATGCCTTAAACATCTCAGAAAGTAATTTTCAATGTTTACCCCTTCCTTATTTGGTTACCTTCTTCTTAAAATCGAACATTACCACAACTATTAACATGTTAATATAATGAAACTTTATTCTTCATATTTCTAACAGATTCCCTCAATAAAGTTATTGGCATTTTATCCGGATGATAGTGCATGCAACATTACCAAGCTTCTTTCCATCACCACAAGGGACTTTTACACACAAGAAACAAGCTAACTGCCGTAAAACGTAGAAGTACTATTGAAGTGCATCAGAGACTGTGAGGAACAGACCAGGTTTTACTGCTAGGTGGCTTGTTAGGAACGTTTTGTTGGTGGTATTTTTATTTACTACTGGAGTTTATGCAGCATGTAGATACTGCCATGTCTTTGCCTGTTCTTGTATACATAGAGCAAAAGGAGTTGGTCAGATGCTGGCCCAGAGACAAGGTACTGACATCAACTCAGGTCAATTCATCAGCAGAAGTCTGAAGACCAAATGGAAACAGGCCCTCTCTTTCTGCAGCCTTCATTTTTGCAGGTCTATGGCCAGCACATCCCCGTTTCTCATCAGATTAAAACACATGGAACAAAGTGCTCTGCCAAGGGATTGTGCAAAAAACATTCACCCTGTCAAACTGTCTTCTCAGGGCCCGTCAAATTTCAAGAATAAGCCTTGTTTGGCAGCCTCAATTTTCATAAAACTGAACTCCAAACCATTAGCTTCGTCACATGGATCAACTACATAAGTGACACCTGAAATCTCAGAATAAAGCCTTTAAGCCAGCTAGCACAGACATGTTTTTATTTCTAAAGGCTTGGCAGGATGAAATATTCACACTTTCTGCATGACATTCATTTCTATACACCCTAGCCTTCATCTACATAGTAAATGTACACAACAGAAATTAAATGTCCAAACTGAGCTCTGCTCATCTCTGTGGAAAACTGCCAGTCCCCCAGTTATCTGCCTTCTTCAGCCTCCTTTCTTTTCATAAACCCCACCCCTTCCACATTTTGCAGAGATGTGGAAACCACTTCTGCTCCAAAAATACAGAAACAAACATGGAATAATGCAGGAGCAGTCTAAGCCTACCCTAAGAAGTTCACAATCAAGCTGGTTCTGAAATTCCCCATGCCACCACCAACCATCATCCCTGCCCATCTCAAATCACAGTCTAGACTGCAGACTGACTACGTATGCAGCTACTCAAGAATGTGGATAAACGTAATTGTGGAGCAATTAGTGTCAGGCTTCAGTCTATTGCGCAAGCTCCAGCGATGTCACACAACCAACCCAGCCCTGCAGCCTGCATTTTCACAGTAATCCTGGTCCCTAAATCCTTGCCCATAGACAACTCACACAGACACACAGAATTTCAGCAGTTTGCTTTCAAAACACTCAGTCCCAGCACACAGCTTATCACAAAGGGCATAGCAGGATTCAAAAATAAACACAGCTTTACAGCACCTATTTCATGGATTGTTTAGCCAAGCTTGCTGTTGACATCTGCCAAACCCACAGAGACTGAGGATTATCAATAGACTTAAATTCCCTAATCTGAATTTTTGGACAGCCACGTCCTTTAATCTGTTTGCTTGGATAGCTTTTGGGTTTGTCCTTGATAAAATACTAACAGAAACCAAATCCCGAAGAGTATACGCCAACATTATCAATGTTTCAGTAACTTTCCACTGTTAAGTTTCAAGAAACCTCCAGTTATTTTGTAAATTAACTTAATCTTAAATTGCAGAAAAAATACTGAAATTACAATGGACAGCAAATAAACTTTTAAAAACAGATTAAAAAAAAATCTCATATAAGCTTCAATTTGCATTATTGAATGCAAATTGAATTAGAACAAGAATGCTATTGTCATCAGAAGGTGAAGCGTTGGATCTTTCAGAATGGGAAAATCTGATTTCTTTACTCTTCTTACAAGAGGAATTGTACGATGAGCTAAGGAATCATCCTGAAGAGATAAGGCCCAAGAAGTACTCTGTGCCCTGAATTAGGAATCAAAACAAATCCCTCAATGATCTGTACCAAACTAATGTTTTTGCAGTGGAAGTAGACTATATTACAATAACTTTCAAGTGAGAATCTCAGGACAAAACCAGGTAAATTAGAATATCATTGGTTTATTCTTATTCGTGGCTGTCCATCAGGTATTCCTTACCATCTTCATTAAATTAGAATATCATTGGTTTATTCTTACCCTGATGGGCAAGTGTAACACTAAAGGTAAGAAAAACGCGTCCTTCAGTAAACACATATCTTGCTACTTACTTCAATGGTATTAAGCTTCATGTGTAAATATTTTGCATGTACAAAAAACTTCCTCCTACTCCTTCTGTAGTATGTAGTAGGAGTTCTGCCTCAAAGGTACAAGAACACTCTAGGTAAAGCACATGCACTAATGATAAACCTATCTGCTTCCTGACTACAAACATGATTAAAGTAGACTTTTTTACCTTCAGCTTATCAAATAACTTACAAGTTTTAAATGCACAAGTTCACAGATGAAGTTTTTCAAACACATTTTTGACAAAAAAAAAAATTCTTTGCAGAAATGATGTTAGTTTTAACTTTCAAGAACAGACATGGAAGTCAGTATATGACTTATGAATTAGGTTCAGAAGGGAACTGCACATTTTTGGTCAATGATGTTAAGTAATTTGCATTTAGATGGCTATAGTTACTGTCATTAGCTACACCTCAGCTAACATTTCAAATGTTTAGCCATCATGTTTCATAGAATCATAGAATAGTTAGGGTTGGAAAAGGACCTTAAGATCATCTAGTTCCAACCCCCCCTGCCATGGGCAGGGACAAACGTACCACACAGTAAACCACTCCAATTATCACTATTCTTTTTATTCTGTACATCTTAGGACTTTATTGAATTTTCCTTGATTACAGTATGGTACGCTGTTAAAATTTTATTTGCCTATTGTTTTAATATAACTAAACTTTAAACACTGTATTTTCTGTGAAGTGGTTACTTAAATTCTCAACAATAATTGGGTTTTTGTAAGCATTTTCTGAAGATCTTTAATGATTTTTGTGAGATTCAAGCATTTGTTACAAAACTTGATATAAAAATATGTGGTAAGCATCCTCTTCTCTTGCTTGACCTTACTCCATGACATTAATTCAAGCAACTGTTTATCAAAGAATTATTTTACTCAATTTAAGGATTATGACCTATCATAATCTTTTGTTCAAACTAGAGCTGCATAGAAAACTAATTTTGTTTTGCCTCAAAATAACAACTTTGCTTTTGATTTAATTGAAAATAAGTCAGTGGTTTCCGATTATAAAATGAACCTGCCTGGAAACACTAGGATAACTAAGTGGGTAGTACTGGAAATACAGCTGATTCAGGATTTGCTAATGAACTATTTGTCTATCATTCACCCTTTGAATTACAGTAGTGATATGCTGTCCCAATACTAATACTGTAGGAATGACCTTTAGAAACCTAACCAAATCAAGCTGCTTTTTCAAAAAATGATTAAATTAAAGTATGATATAGTATGAGTCATGGGAGTCAGGTGGTATGCCAGAAGCATACCACCTGACTCCCATTTTCAATGTTCAGATGTAATTCCATTATTTCTGTCATGCTGAACCAAGCTGCTTGGCTAGTGCTCTTGCCTCATGAGCACCTCTTACACAAATGTACTAATGAATTCAATCCTCAAATCACAAGGCAAAACTTTCCCACCTTTCCCAGCAGAACCAACATGCAAGATAGGAGTGAAGAGTGAACAACACTACCTGTATTAATTTAAAGCTTTTGAGTTTGTATGAATTGGGAAAGCTGCATTGTAATTCAGTATGAAAGTGAAGAGAGCCTTACTCTTTCATTTTTCTCCTGCAGAACTACATCTCCTGTACTCACCTACTTACTCATGACCTTCTAAGATGTTGAACTCCAACAAAAAAAGAAAATTACATATAAGAAACAGCCTTGTCTCTAGAACACCACCCCACAAACACAATTACTCATTTGGTTTTGTGTTAGTGCAAGCTTTTGTCTCCCACTTTAGCCTACATGTTTATGCTTAAACATAAAAGAGCAAGTGAAAACAGAGTCCTGCCCAAAGATGCCAGCAGTACCAGTTCAGTGTCCAGCTTTCTAAAGGTATGCCAAGGACCAGCTCCAAAGAGATCTGGCACGGAGATCTCCATTCAGACACCTGACCACTTGCAGCATATTTTTATAAATACCTTCTTCTGTTTAATGCAAACAATACAATCTAGCTTAGTAAACCCTTGAAGGAAGTAACAGCTTTGGTTTTCCTCTTCATGGAAGTATTTTATTTGCAGATACTTTGACGTTATGCTTCTGAATTAAAACTTACAGCATCTTCCCATGTACAATTACTCTTTTTATAGATTATTCTCATCTTCCACATAGTTTAAACATACCCCCTCAATTTTCAAAGACAAATGTAGGAAAGTGGGTAAGGATTCTGTGTTTTCTACTGATTTTTATCCTCAGTTGAGTTTCTAGTTTAAACACTATACAGATTCTAACCAAGATTCATAAATCTCTTAGAAAGCCCTGTCAGAATAAGATTTATTAAAACACTCTCTCCCTAGTGTTCCTTAACCTAATTAAAAACTCCTTGTTGATTTTTGTTTCAAAATAGCACCAGTCTAAAAATACTATCATAAACAGACAGCAGTGAGCCACAGATCATTAGTTAAGAATCGGTACAGAATATTTAACGAAGGGAATAGAGATGAAAAGGAATATAATTCCACCTTTGATTTTGATAGGGGAAAAATGTATCATTGTTGTGTTTTTAAAAGAATACAAAGCTTGCTTAAAGACATCCACAAAATGCTTCAAGGCAGAAATGAAGCTGCAGCTGTGCTCAGAATGTATATCACTGTATTTAGTTTACCCATCATAAGTATTTATTTACCTATGGTGTAGAAACACAAGTTTGGCTTTCAGAACTTTCAATTACCAGACATGCTAAGACACCTCTCTTTGGCTTACTTTTCTAAGTCAGGAATGACACACTTGATTCAAAATTACATGCATTCTGATTCATGATCTATGCTATTAAACTTTAATAACAGCCTGTTAAATGTTTACCATCATAAAGGTCTTACCTCAAAAATTTCAAAGCCATAGATGTCCAGCACCCCCATTACCTTCTTTCTCACTTTTGTTTGTGCCTTAAAAAGATAATAATTAAACATTGAGTCAGTCATCTGTACATTTCATACTTGGGAATCAAGAAAGCTAATGTATCTCATGAGTAGGCTGTCAAAATCTGTAAACTAAAATGTTAAGCATGGTTTCCCAAAATACACATAGCATGAATTATTAGCTTAAAACCAGATCAGACAGCAATTTGTTGAGCTGGGATATAGTTATTCACCTGTACCATGTCTAACAGTGTACAACCAGGAAAAATTAAATTGGCAAATAGAATTCTACTGACCACTCTAAGGGGTTTCTATTGATCTTTTTACAGACACAAAACAATGATACCTTAATGCTTTCATTGATTCTTGTAACAAGCCAAGAGAACAGTCGACTGTACAGATTCTTAGCCAGAGCATCACGGGCATAGTAAGCCTAAACAGATGAAAGAAGAAAAATGTTATAAATGCTGACCTATCTCAACGTTTTGTTGATGACATATCTTAAAGGTTCTATGAACCTTTAAGTGGAATGGCCCAGGCAGCAGTGCCTCTGCCCAGTCAGGCAATGAAGCCAGTCCAGGGGTGTCAGGACACCTTGGCAGTGTTGGTAGTCTGGTGATGCACCCCTCTGCTTTCCTGGCTGCGGGCTGGCTGCTGTTCCACAGCAGCCACAATGAGGGCACTTCAGCTCCCTTTCTGCTCTCCCGGATGTCCTCTTAAGATTCACATCCCCCATCCTAATCCTAAGCAAAGGGAGTTGAGCAGCTGCAGACAGGGAAACGACATTCTTGCTAGCCTGAGTTGATGAGACACAGGTGGCAATCACACAACATTACAGAAAGATAAGTCCACACTGGCAGCAGCAATTTTTCAGCAACCCCGGGGCATACAACTCACATGAAATTACACCAGTTGCTCTAAATGAAAACAGTCTGCACAACACTTTCAACATGCCTTTGTGCAGAACTGTTTCGTCTTTTCATTCTCTGCAACCTTTTTCTATCCCTCATCTTGTTGAGGTAACCCACAAGCGAAACATCCAGTACACCTGAACACTTAGAAACTGCTGAGGAAAAAACACACGCTGGTTATATATTCTATGCAGTACAGCCTATTAGCTGTAGCTTTTATTTGGGCATCATGGTTTAGTCATGTAGAATAAATTGCCATTTTAAACAATTCTCTCCTTCAAATTCAGGTGTTCTTTTACCTGAGCCACGTTCAGCGTTGTTGAGACTTTCTCCTGCTTGGCTTCAACTGTCCGGAAACTGAAAGCTCTTTCCAATACAGACTGGTCTATACCCGTCAACTCACAGATTTCCTTGAGTTCTAACATGAAAAAGCAGAGTGCGCATATAACGAATCCTTTTGTATCATTGCTTTTCCTTCCACAAAACTATTGGCTTTTAAGTAGTTCAGTATTTTCCCAAATAAGGTTCTCTTCAACAGAAGTGTCCCCCTCCTTAACACTTCCTGCCAGCTACACAGCTCCAAAGCAAAGCTTTGTAAAAATATGCACATCGCGAGGAAACTGAGTTATTAGTTGTGAAAGCACTTTCTATCTGGTTATTTTTGTGAAGGCAAATACCCGATTTTCTGTCAGTAATTGCTTTTCACGAAGAAAATCTTCCAAATGAAAAAAAATGAACTTTCAAAAGGTATCAACTGCATAAACGTGACCAAATGAATCTGACATTACAGGCAGAGATGCCCTGCTATAAAAAACAAAAAGCCTCCACTGCAGAATAACGAAGCCCTTACAGAAATGCATAGCACCACATAATGTCATAGAAAAAAGTGTTAAGAAAGTGGAAAAAAAAAAGTAACTCATCATTTGTGGAAATTCAAACAGGACAACTGACATTGCATATTTCCCTGCGGGTGAGTTCTGGAAACCAGCTAATTTAATTCATCTGTAAGGATATAGTACGTCTATAGAAATTACAAAATTAGTAATGACTTCAGACAAATTAGTGTTTTTCCTGCCATCACTAGTGTCATCTTACCGTTTTTATCTTTGATTTTACTCTCATCTAATCCGTTCACTCGAGATTCAGGCTTAAATTCAATATTTCCCAATTTCAGAACGGCTGCCACCACTTCAAAAACAGACTGGGTTTCATGATCCATAAAGCCAACAATCTGCATTGCATTCTGGAAAGGGGACAGATAAAACTATGAGATAAAAGAATCCACACATATATATATAAAGGTTGAGTAACAATGGATGTGAATGTCAATCCAATCCTTTTCTAGTATTCCTCCAGTTTATGTTTCTAAAATACAGTATTTCTTTTCTTAAAGCCACTTAATTAAGTTTATAACCCAAACCAATTTTCCACAGTCAAATGACCAGATACTGCTGTCTTCTTGGTTCCCTCTGTCACTCAAAAGCCAGTAAATTTCAGAATCTGAATTTGCATACACTGGGTAATAGGGTCCTGTGTTGTCCTTATCCCTGAGTATAAACAAGCAAAAAGCACCACAGTAAATCATCTTGAGAATCACCCAAGCCTGCTTTTCTTGACTTGGCCAGCACCACTGGGCTTGTGAAGCTCAGTCACTGTCGTCACAAGCAGCTACACAATACAACATTTTCCATGGTCTCATCAAGGGCCCATGGGTGCTTTTTTATTCTCCTTCCTTTTCTATTTTTTTGTCTTGTGTTTCCTCTAGATTATTCCAGAAACTTGGTTCTTTGCATTTTCTAGTTGTACCTAAGCTTCCCTGTACAAATATGCTATACTCTTGCATGAAAGGTGTTAGCACTCAGTGAAGATGGCTCTCTCAGCCCAACCCAAGCAGACAGACCTAGGGCACAAGAACTCTTATTCATGTTGAGCCCTTTGGGGTTTATACTCAACCCCTGTTTCTTCTTACCCTAACAGTTCTGAAGTTTGCAGCATCATCCACTCCATTCACCTTGGCAGAATCAAGGCCCAGGTAGTTGTATCTGCTGAAGTCCCGCTCCAGTTTAAGTTTGCCTAATAAGTCAAATAAAAATATCATTAGTAACAGCATGCTTGTCGTTAGCTCTTTTATCCCTGAATCAGTATTGCTAAGACCTGTTGTTACTAGTAGGCTTAAGTTTTCTTCAAGGATCTTTATTATAAGCCTTCTGAATAAGAACAGGCTTTCTTCTTTGCTTATAATACACTGCAAAGCCATTTCTGACTCAGATACACAGCTAATACCAAACTATATATTTACTTCAGGTATTACTATTGCCACTACCACCATATCACATTTCCCACAAAAGATGATGGGTGTGGAACAGCACATTAAGTATGAAGAAAACCCATATCTGAAAATGGCAACACTTACAGAGGAAGTCTTCTGATGCACCAGACAGTATCTGATAGAAAATGTGAAAGTTTCTTTCACCTCTTGGTTGCTTAACAACACGAGACTTCTCCAGCAGATCTAAACAAGCAGACAAAATCTTACATGCCAGGGAAAGACTGGTGGAGCAAAACTCTTTAATGTGAACATAATCCCCCATAGTTTTCTACTTCATTGCTTTATATCATCATCAGGAAATTAGAAGGTGATAAATGGCAGGCACAAATCTTATCAGAATGTATCACATCAGTACATATTTCTCAAATAAGTTATTTGAGCAAGCTGTAAACCCAGTACAGTTATAAATGCTGCAGTCTATGAACTGCAAAGAAAACTCACGTCAGGGTGACAATTAATGTGCTGCTCAAAAGACGTCAACCAATTTACAGTACCATCAAAAAAGATTTGGTGAGAATAATTGTATGGGTAAAGGTTTGAAAAGAACTGAAATGTCAACACGCTAAGCACAGGGAAGACAGAAAAATAAAAGGGAGACGCCAAATGAAGGATTGAAACTGAATGATCATGTAGCACTTTGTGATCCTCAGGTGCATCAGACTACGAAATAACTCCCAATGAGACTGACAGAAACTTCATCATAAGACACTTCAAGTGAAACGAAAAAGCAGTACTTTGAAAAGCATCATTGCACTCATTGAGTACTCTGACAAGATCACTTCGATCACCGCCATGAGTGATGGGCACGTTTCTAAGCCTTACCAATAAGGGCAGGAATTTAGGCAGACAGCAGAAGCAGACTGACTTGTAACACCCCGCAAACACTTCAGATGCTCCATCATATCTACCATGGAGATGACAATACAAAGCTGAGGACCACAGCCTTTACCACATGGAAAGGCTATGGTTCCCAGCGGACCAGGGAAGGGGTGCAATAAGAGAACCCCAGACAGGTATCAGCGTCACTCTGGTTTTTCCTTATTTTCCCACTGGTAAACAAGGGCTCCATACAATTTTTCCAGATAGCAAACCCACAGTTCCCAGTACACAGTTTCTCTTAAGCTGCATATATTCAGTGACATGAAGACAGAGACATTCGATGTCTCATTCCAAGTACACAACAAAGGAGTATCCCTGCGCACCTACCACCATATACCCACCACAGCTCTCTGAAACCAGGGTTAAGCTCTAAGCTATGTTCATGCAAGAAGAAAGCTCCAAGAGGGAAGTTAACACAGCTTGAATGTCAATCTACAGAAGAGCTCCCAAATAAAGTTGAGACATTCAACAATGGTAAAACACAGGGAAAAACCAATTCATTTAAAGACATGTGGGGCTGCTAAACACTTCCTCTGCCTGGCTACTGTAATATCCAGTGAAAATGAGCCTGTTTCATCTTAGCAATCTGGAAAGTGCAGCCCCCTTTGTGCTGTAAACCCCCCCTCTATCCCTGCCAAGGGATGCCACTGGGGAGCAGGTACCTCTGTGTCGGGCTTTGGCCCCTGGGCTCCACTGGCTTTCTGGCACACCACTGCTTAGCCTAAAGGGAGTGTCTGCCATGGGCAGAGCATTGCAACAGAGTCGGTTCACATTTTCTCTAGCTACAGGCAGAATTTTGTGCTCGTGTTGCCCACCTAATGCACTGCGTGACATGAGAACTTTGGCCTTGTTTGAAGAGACATTTGTATTTTTCTAACTCAATAACCCTACAGTCTTTTTCCTTCCAAAGGTGGCCCTGCTTCAGCACCTGGAAGTTTTGCACATCCTGATGACAAAGCATACCAAAGGTACACACAAACAACTGGCTGTCACATATTGCCAGCGCTCATCTACATTAGGCTGGGTTACAGATTACAGATTAGGTTAGTTTACAGACTTCCACTTTTGCTTTTTCCATTTCGTTTGCATCTTTTTTTTTAACTAAATACACATGAATAACATCTGACTGTTGATGTATGCTGGAAAAGCACAGACCAGAAGCTGTAGTCCTCATCAGCAGCCTGGTGTGGAGACACTTTAGCTCTAACTTCACCCGCATTTGGGGTTCTTCTCCTTAAGCTGTAGTTCAAACTCAGTCATCTTAGTTAGTCTAACCAGTTAGCTCACTTAACTGTTGGATACCTGATCCTTTCTAGTTTTTAATCCATAACTGAAAGGGAGAGGCTGGTCCTCCCTCCATCGAAGGGTAAATACTTGGGCTGAGAAAGGCAAGGTGAAGGCCAAGCAGTTCAGAGTCACGCTGGCTGTGAAGGTTCTCCAGTGAAGTGTTGGAATGGACTGCAGCCAAATTTAATCTCAAAGAAATAAACAACTTCAGCTCCCGCAGTTGCTACACACACTTCAGGAAATGGCTGTATTTCCAAAGTATATTGAAGCAGTGTGGCTTGGCTTATTTGGGTTTAAAAATATTCTACATATAAATTTACTCCAACGCTGCTATAAAAGCTCAGCTACATATTGTAAGCCTTCTTCTAATTACATGCATGCCTTCAGCAGATTTAACAAATAGTTTCTTGAACACATGCCAAATTAGCTATGTTAGAAGGATAACTGTCTTGGATTTTTCACCACAGTTCATCTTATTTATATACTTAAGAAGCAACAAGGTTAACTAATTAACAGTCAGCTTCCCAATGCCCCAATAGTCCACGTACTTTGTAATTGAGGGAAAACGCACCAGAAAGCAGTTACTGACAGAAAAATCAGGTATTTACCTTAGCAAAGCAGCTGCTACCAATTCTTTCTAAAGCTATATTCATTCTCTTTTTTTCCCCTTTTCTTTCTGTTCACATGCAGACTGAAATCAGACTGGTAGAAAAGACCCAGACCATCTGCCCTACTCTTCGGAAATCTTCCCTTTGTTTGCCCTGATTAGCATTTTAATACATCAAGCAAATATATTTTCCTTAAAGCAGCTACTGCACAACCTGTAGCTTTTGTGTTAACTCTCACATGGTTTCAAATTCTGTGGATTAAGCATCCGAGAGAGAAGATTTCTGCACGCATCCACTTGGTAATTCTGTTTACAGTGCCATGTGCAGACAGCTGGTGCTTATCTATATGAAAACCCACACAAGCAGAACCCTCAAATCCCTATACATGTTACATTTTGTTATATAGTCTATATAAATTATGTAGAGTGACTATACAGATTTATCTGGAGAGAACATACAGAACAACATATGGTGTATTTATGGATTTCTTCCGCATTATCTAGCAATACTTCTGCTTGAATTGAAACAAATTTTAACATGTTGATTATATCAAAGCAAGTGTAAAAATTAAATGCCTTTGGAAAGGTCCACCCTGGAGACACTTCTTGAATCATACAGTTTGAATATCCATCCATTCGGATGACTCAAAATCCACCTACATTCCTCAGGTGCTGAAGATTACTTCTTATTCCCAGATAATACTGGTTTAAATGTGAGAGATCTGTGTGAGCATCCTGCTAAACCATTCAGCTGAACTCAACATTAAAGAAATTAAATGCTAAACCAAAAAAAACCTTGGTATGTTCTGAATAATCCAGGAAAAGCTTATTTTAGTCATAGTCTCTTTAGCTAGCCATGGCCAAGGACCTTTATAGCTCTTTAACCAAGGTTACAGAACACTTTGCTAAATTCTCTCTTCTGTTTTCCTACTGTGATTTTTCAGCTGTCACCAAAAAAAGCCACTAATGACAAAGAAAACCCAGTAATGGTTTCTCAGGAACGTTTTCCCATTATTCCCTCCAGGTTTATACTAGCATTCTCTTGAATTAAATGATCTGTAACTGTATCAAACAAAAACTACCATTTGGGCAGTATGTACAGTGAAAATACAATGACTGCACAGTTTTAAGAGTGTTAAATCCTGATTACTCAGGTGATAGATGATGTTTGAAAATGAGCTCATCAAAATGTTTAGTATTGTTTGTTTTTTTAAACACTTTCTAATTTAGGCAAGGCAATGGCCTTAACACTGACAACTGCACTAACAGGGACACCAAGGGAGATGTTGATCGTTGTTTAATCTTGTTCCAACAAGAAGTATCTCCTTCCACAATGACTAATTGTAAAATTTGGGTAATATTTCCCTAAGTGAAGGGGCTTACTAACAGCAATCATACAATTAAAATCAACAGCCCAAGTTGTTGATTTCTAAGTGGATAATTACTTTTGTCTTTTAAAATTAACAAACAAGTTGTAAAGACGAAAATGCTGTAAAGTTATCACTATCACTTTGCTGACTTTAAAAAGTTGCTCTTGTGGGAAAACACAGCAAAACAGAGACCTTTCTTAATCACTTGTTATTTTGACTTTAGGTACACTGTGCTGGTTAAAAATGGCTTTTTCAAAAGCAGGTATTACATATATTGTACTTCACCTGCACCACTGTTGTCTTCTAGTTAATCATTAAATCACTGAAGGGCTTAGGCAGATTAGGAAAGATCACCTAATTTTAGAAACCACATGTCTTTCATCAGGAAATTCCAGGTGAAATGTGAAAATTTAAGACTTAGAAATGTTCTGGGAAAGATATTGTAAAATCCCGACTTTTCAAGAGGTCTGGACAACTTCAAGTATGAAATAATTTGGACTGTACTATGCAAAAGCATTTCAACCATAAAATTTAGCGTACACAAAACAGTCACAAAACTAACAAACCAAGTGTGCACACAAACATTGCCTTGAGTATGAAACAGATGCAGTATCTGTGGACAGTGTCATATTTTAGACCTGCACGAGATATTGCACCTATTACTTCAAAGCCAAACATGCCCGGGTTTACATAAAATATGCATTATTCTATAATTACAGGTGGAAAAGAAACTCCTATTCTCCCTTCTCCTGTTCTCACCCCCACTAACAGAGTAGTTACAATAAATGGAAAACTAAGAATAGTATTAATGGTTTCTGTAATGTATTTCCACAATATTGCACTCAGGTGAAAGCAAGTTAATTACCCAATTCTCCAAATGCCTTTCCTCATGAGTGCTTTGGGAAAAAAAAAAAAAACCTCTGAGCACATAAACACCGATAAGACTGTTCACTGCAACACCAGCAACTGTGAGCACCCCACAGGAGAACAGAAAGAGCAGACACACTCATACTCAATTCAGTAAGAGAAATTGTAAATGCAATTAACCTGTTTGTCAATGCATTTTAAAGCAGCTGCACACCTTTCAGTGGGGACTGGTGTTTATTACAAAACAGTAATGGGATGTCTACAACCACATGTGACAATACATAGAGAGATCAGTGTTCAGAAATGCTCACAGGAGTAATTTGGCCTCTTAATCCCACCCCCACAGGAAACAGGTCAGCCCATGAATAGATGGGCTTTTTGTTAACTAGCACCAGGACTATGCACCTCACCTTAAACGGATTCCTGCATCTCCCACCCATTAGGAAAACAAGTTGGGACCTTCACATAAAACTAGCAAAAAGGAAGGACTTGAACAACTCAGGCTTAGACATACTTCATCTTACTCAGCCTTCTTCACCCTCCTGCTCACCCCCATCCGTTGGCTGCTGCCAACATAGGGCCAAATAAATATAACGCATACTACCTGAA
The DNA here is from genome assembly GCA_032466535.1 of Forpus xanthops. Classification (NCBI taxonomy): domain Eukaryota; kingdom Metazoa; phylum Chordata; class Aves; order Psittaciformes; family Psittacidae; genus Forpus; species Forpus xanthops. The sequence goes on from JASSUY010035744.1 coordinate 28,729, forward strand.
ATAATTTTTAGTTTGTAATTTAAAGGAAAAAAAAAAAATCCTGACTGAAGGAACAAACTTGAAGTTTCCAAAAATCACACTCATCTCAAAATTTCCACTCTCAGTTTCTTTTCATGACTGCACATACAGCAATATGTCAAATGCCTTGGAAATCAGTGCACGAGGAAGCTCTGAGCAGGCATGCAATGTACATGTAATGAGTCTGTGTGCATTTTACACTGCTCAAACATAAAGTTTTCTTCAGTTTGGGAACACACCAGTTCTGACTTAACAGGCGTCACAAACCATTTCCATTACAATCTTTCCCATTTTATTATTCCCATCCTAATTTTACTCAAAGGATTTACCCTTCCATTTATGGCACATTAAAAATTTCAGGTCTCTTTGCTCCCACTAAAGCAAATGGACATTTCCATTCACTGCAAACTGGACAGCACACACACAGTATGCATTGTCATGATAATTTTACCCTCTAGCTCCATTCCATGAAAGGTTCACTTGTAGGTTAACCCCTGTCATTAAGAAATAAAAGCTCATTGAAGGGCATCAGAAGAATGGCCCAAGGGAAGGTCACAGTAGCATCAGTCCTACAAGAATGGTAATGGACAGACTGACAGACAGCATTTCAGAGTAGGACAGACCAGACCATTTCAAACAAGACCTTTCAGCCTAATGGGTCTCTGCTTATCTTACTAGACTGATAAAATTTATGTCTTATCTTCATTACCTTTTCTGCCACCAAAAAAACCTAGATGCCCATAATGTCTGCCTCCAGTCACTCAGGATATGAAATACAGCTTGGTGACATAAGCTGTGAACCAAAAAGCCTACTAACTTCTTTGATTTCTGGAAATCAAGCTCAGCACATACAACTATTAAAGTTTAATCAAAATATTATGAAATCTTCACATCGTATTAACACAATACTGACAGGTGATCAGAAATCAAAGAACACTTATGACCAATATAACTATACTTCCCTTTTAAGGATAGAAAACTTCAGCACTACTTCCTACTTGATGAACTAAGGAGATAAATCTTAAATTTGACTAAAACCAGTGTAAATTGTAAGTGGTATAAAATAATGTTAAGCCCCAGTATCTCCAGAAAGGTCATACCTCACAACAGGAACATTTCTGTTGCAAGTCAATGCTGCAGATGTGTGGAAAAGATCTGAAGCAGGATGCCTAAAATAGGCAGCTTTTAGGAAGGTCTAAAAATATGGCTGCCTCTGATTACACTTGTCATCACACCATTATAATTACATGTAATGCTGTAATTACAACATGCAAAGATTTATAAGGCAGATAAACTACAGAGTAACTATTTGGATTGCCTTTTGACATGACACAATATTTTAATTAGATGAATCAGCACCGCACTTACAAACTGCTGAAAGTCCACTCTACAGAAGAGGTTTCTTTTCCTATGTATCTCTTTTGAGCATGAAATAGAAGAGAAAAAAACAACACAGCTAGCCTGCTACAGCCTTTTTGTTCACATTTAATTATTGCTGAACACGTTGAGTTTGTTCGGCCTCTGATTTCACTACCAAATGTCAAAGTTAATAGATAGGTGCAAACACTTCAATAGTGAGTGCCTTGAGTTTCCAGATTTACTATGCCACAAAAATCATGCTCTTTCAGTTCCGAAAGGTGACCTGATCCAGAAAAGATGTTCGCCCTTTGAAAAAACCAAACTCTATATTTACGCATAAAATTTTCCACAATGCTTTAAAATGTTGGTATTGCACATGGAGCACTCAGTTCACCTTGGATGGTTCTCATTATTTCACAACCAGTAAAAAGCCAATGGAGTCAGAAAGTCAGCCTTAGAAAGAGCGATGAATTTGGCTGAGTGCAAAGAGAGGCTAATGTTAGGTCAGTGACACCTAGTATAGTCACTCACTGCCCTTGTCCATCCTCTCTTAAAAAATAAGAAAGGCAAACAAACATAGCTTTATATAACACAGAAGAGCAATTTATTTTAAACGCTGCATTTAGCCTCTCAAAAGGAAAGAAAGCCAAAGCATCCTGGGCTGGAATTCAGCTCCTAGCCTCTTCCTTCCCAACACAGAGGTGGTTAAAATTCCTGAATTGCTATACATTTTATAGCAGCAACATCATGTCAAGCAACAACTCCAAGGCTGCCTCTGCCTAACCCTAAACTCAACAGCCATTTGTCCTCTCTCATAATAATCCTTTTCCTACTCTGTAAGATATGTTAGAACTAGTACAGAATGCTTTGATTCCAAATAAACATACCTCTTGCTGACCTCCAGCATACTTTGTATCACTTTAAACATTACAAAATAGCATATCTCAGACTTCATCTACCATAAATACATGACATATCAAATAAAGTCACACAACTGACCCCAGGATTCAAGTATGAAAAGAGTCTCAGATACCATTATTCATCTGCTATCTGCTTCAGAGACTACTTCACACCCATTACTCAGTACCTTTTACACAATACAGTAAGTTCATTATTAATGCTTTCAAATCTGTTTTCACTCACTAGAAGGTATCCTATTCAGCACCAAAACAATAAAATTCAAACGCAGAATTTATCATGTAATGGAGAGATTTGATTAGACAAATGCAGCTCATCTTTTCAATAATTTAACCATCCTTCTTTTTGAACAAAATGTTTTAAGCTGTTAATACGCTGATGCCAAGGGTAATACTCACAGTTGCTTATCACTCCTCCAAGTGGGTCACCCTTGAAATCAAACTCAATATCCATGTATTTTCCCTGTGAAAGCAACATAATTTAAGACTGAAAGTTCTGATTAAGAAAAACTGCTCAAGACAGTTTTAAAGTAGTCAGCTGGTCATTTTTACAGCTTAAAAGAGAAATCTGGCACCTCCTGCACACTGTCAAATTCTGAAGAACAGAAAATGATTCAAAGCTTCTAAGACAATTGCATTATCACAGCCAGAGGTTTTCACGAGAATAGCTTTAATCAGGTTTGTAATGCAAGCCAGTAATTTGCTCAGTTTCTAAGGTTCTATGAAGAAAATGTTATATAAACCTTCCCCAGAACACCAAGATCACCAAACAGTACCTGTGGACGTGTAGGTATTACCATGCTTATTAGCAGGAAAATGCAGGAAGAAATTATCTTCCACACATTTATTTTCTCAGTGTAAAATGTTTTCAGAGTATGAATCAAGGACACTGAAGGATAGCCACACAGTTTGGCATGAAGGACTGGCTGGCAGCAACTACTGTTAGTTAATCGTGGGGTGTCTGTCCCTAAGCGTGTGCCTGCCTTGTAAAAGTGATGGATTTTCCCACTAAGCTCTTTCCCTTGTAACTCAGGAGACCAGAGGCAACAATTAGCAGACTGTCACTAGAAAAGCGAACTCATTTCTAGCTGTAATGGCACAGTATATTTTCTTGACTTCTGTTTGACTTTTCCACATCACACAAGATCACTCTTGTCTTTGCATCATGTTAATGTATATGACAAGAGTCTAAGGTAGCAACAGCTACATTTAAGAGTGACAAAATGGACAGACCCACACTGTGTAGAAAAGGCAAAAGCAGTGCAGCTTACATTGGCATGGAAGTTTAGAAAGATAAAAAATACTGGTAGCAATTCAACCAAATTCCACAAACCATGCACAGAAGTGATCTCACCACCCTCTGGTGCTTACTTAACAGAGGACAAAACCAATCCATTGAAAAGAGAAGCCTTGTGTTTATACTTGCTTATTCACTGCATTTAGGAAGAGCTTTTTTTTTTTTTTCTTTCTCTTTTAATTACAGAACATAAAACCAAGCATTTTACACTGACTCCCTCAATGATACTTTCTAATTTACTGGGTATGTAGTCAAGATTGGCTTGACTCTACTTAAACTCTATTCTTCTCCTTGCTGGCTGCTGAGGCAGGCTAGACAGGGCAGTACTTGTACTTTCTTGTTTGAAGTTAATTGTGAGCTGATTCAAATTTCTGAGATAAGAATTAAATCAGATAATTACATTTTAATTTCCCAAGGACTGGGCCAGCTGGATGTCTCCAAAAGTATTTTTAGCTTTGTGTTTATAAGCAAGGACTTGAGAGGCAGAATAGTAGTGGTTTGCGCTTTGTCCTGGAAAGAACTCTGCTTGCAAATGACACCTCTTCTCCCCTTCGCTGTCTCCTCCTCTTTTCCATAGTACAGCATCTCTCATAGTTGCATAGTTTTTACCCTTTCTATTCCCAAAAATATTCTACAGTGCCTCAAATTTTGTCCCTGACCTTGCAATGAAGACCCTTTGATCTGCTCACACATAAGGGCAATGACAGCTTCAGAAAGAGCATTCACAATATCATCAGCCATTAAGAATCAGAAAGGAAGGAAAGAGATGTCTCCCATGTGGTAAAAAGACACTTTCCAGTGTCACAATATCCCAGTTTTCACCCATCTGTTTTTACTCACAACCCAGCATTTTCCTAGTGTATTAATTTGTCTTCTGTTGTCCACTTCACACAGCTCACAATATTACTCTTCTGCACACAAGTGAGCAAATTACAAAGTCACATTCAGTCTTTTGATTTTAGCAGGAGAAACTACGATGAGTGCTCATACAACTGAGTCTCCCAACTCTAGTTTCCACTTTTGGCCCATTGTCGATTCCTAAAACTCCACATTCAGCTGCATGCTAAAAAAAGCCTGAATTCAACCAGCTCATTATAAAGAATATAAACAAAAAAGTAACATTACAAGTGTTTATATTAACACTAAAGCTGTAAGCACAGTTTGGAACATCAGACAGAAAATGAGAATCTGAAGGAGTAATTTTAACAAAAAACGTATTGGTATTGATGGAAAGGAGATCGCACAAAGATCAGTTTGCTGAGCAGACCGGTTGCTAGGGACATGGTCACTGACATTAAAGCCACCAGTGCCAGAAAACCAGAGACTCCAGCTGTGCTGTAATTATGTTTTCATCTGGTCAGAGAGTGTCACATCCTAATTTATTTAGTTTTTCTTTCCTATTTTTTTAGCCTCAACATTGATTCTCAGCAGAACTTTGTGCCCACATCAGAAACCAACAGGATTTCTGACAAGGAGGTGAAACATGTTTTTAAAGGCTGCTAATAATGCACTACTAACACACTGCAGAAGGAGAACGTGTTTGAATGTACAAAACAAAATACTGATTGCTGCTGAAGGTGTTTGCCTTCTCCAAACACCACAGTCCTCAGACAACTGTAAGAAACTTCTCTCTCCAAATTCTTCATTCCCTCCTTACAGGTGCCTTGATGTCTGATACAAGGTAAAAGAGAAACAGCCAACAACGTAACATGCTCCCCCTAAAAGGAATTCAAGTTCAGCCCTGAAGAAAATACTTACAAATCTAGAGGAGTTGTCATTCCTCACAGTTTTGGCATTTCCAAAAGCTGGAGAAAGAGGAAAAGAAATAACAACAAAATCTATCAGTACCAAATATTTAATGTAAAAATTTATATACGAATGTTTATAGATTAAAGGAAGCAAACTTCTGGGCATCAGTCACTGGGGATAAACGGAGTGTGACAGACATGATCACAGATGAGAAAACACCTACAGAAGCCCGAGGAAGTTTTGTCTCAGCACCTCCTTTGTTTAAAGGAGTAAAATGAAAACATACAAGTGGAAATAGTTCCAAGACAAAGCTGCACCTGGGCTGAGCACATATCTTTGGGGGTTGGATCAAATTTAAAGCGTTATCACCCAATAACTTTAAATACAAGAAACACTTCTTTCTTTTCAATTTAGACGAAGAAAAGAATCTCAGTTTCCAACACAAGATGGTAAAAGATTGAGGCCAGAACTGAGGAAATTACAGAATGATACTTGAAAATTGTTTGCATGGGACAGTTCAATCAATGGTTTGAAACTGATTTATTTATGCTATTCCAACACATTTATCCTAGCTTAAGTTGAACATCAATCAGATGAAATAACCTGATTTACAATAGAAGTTTAACACAGCCTCTTCAGCTTGATCTAACCTAGCTTTCCAAATAGTTCAGTTTTAATTACTTTAGCTCAAGTTTTCTGACAATGAAAGTCTCAGAGAAAGAGCTTCCTAGACCCCCCTACATTCAGTTAGGGGCAGCCATCAACTTTGAACATAGGCAGAACAAGAACTCAGACTGAAGGGCACTTCAAGCTCTAAACATCACACATTCCCAAAGCATGTTGAATCAAACAGGAGTGTGCCCTACATTATTGAGTATAGTGCTCATATTCCAACAAGAGACTTTATTTATCCCAGTATTTATTTATATAGCATATATATTCTCAAAGATCAAGTCAATGTTTTTGGACAGAAATAAATACATACTTTTAGGATTCAACAAACTTGCATGAGTAGACTTATTCTTGATCAAAGAACTGAAGCCAAAAGGAAAAGGCTTTTGCTCCTAAAGGCCCAGGATAACTGAAATAATTGTTTTTAAAATCTTTATGCCCTGCAATAAATCATATTTTCAACAACCAGATCTCTGAGCTGCATTTTCTTAAACAGTGTTGAACAGTAGAGTCATTTATAACTGCACAGAATCAAGCACAAACATTCCATTATAAAGCATGAGACACATTCCTCAGTTTTCCCTTTAGTTCATTGTTTCCAGAAGTTAATTTGCAGTAGCAACTGTAGTTAAAAAATAAAAATCCCAAAAGATAAATTATGCATATGTAATATTTATGCCATTTTCTTGCATGGCAGCACAACTGAAACAGATCTACATAACCAAAGAAAAATAAATCTAACCACAAATGCTTTATTTCTGTCTAAAGCATATATAAGCAGCCAGGCTTGCTCAGAAACCTTATGGAATAGTCCAGTGTCCTACCTTCCAACAAGCTAAATAGTCAGCTACCAGAGCAGCAAGTAGAGCAAACAATACCTTAAAATGATAAGGCAGTTTTCTGTAAGCGTAGTCTATTCTTCTTGCATGGGAACAAATATTCACAAACCAATAAGAAATATAATACATTTGGCAGTCCCTAAGGAACGATCTAGCTTTGGAAAAAAACCCTCCACACTTCCCATACTATTTCTGTCTACATCTCTAATCTGCCTTCCAGAACAGTGATAAAAGCAGCAGGCTTTTCTCTGTGAATTCAAGACAAAGGAAGATTGCAATTCCCCCCATTCAGCTTTAAGTGGAACGTATCTTATCATCAAAGAAAGGCTCATCACTGTTCTGACATTTTAACATTTAATCCTTCCAAGTCTTTGGTTACAATGTTTTGTCAGTGATGACATGTCAACAGCCAATGACCACATTTTACCCATCCAGTTCACCACTGCTCTCAGCCTACTTTTGCATTCCCTTCCTTTTTTATTTCCCTCCCTCTATTCTCACTTGTGGAGGGCTTGTTCCCTATAAACTTCAAATTATGGTACAGACAGCTAGGCAATAAATACAACAGTGACACTCAACAGCCTTACAAACACTGCATATCATTGGGCCATAATGCAGAATTATTGTACAGTGGTCATGAGAATTTGCATCAGCACAATAGCTTAGAGAGCTGCGCAAGGACTGAGCCAAGAATCAAGACCTAAAGTCAGTGCTAATCAAGGCACTTCTGAAAGCAATTATTAGACAATGGGACAAACCTGCAATCTTTGAGGGAGATATATCCCATCTCAAGGAAAAATTAAAAACCTGTTTCTGGCAGCCAATGTCTTTAAATTAAAATGATTAACTAGTAGTCTTTCATGGGAGAGCAGGAGAGGAAGACAGGCCAACAAAGTCACCAGACCCAGGGAACAATAACTCTCAGGGAACAACAGGAGTGCTTATGGATTGGCTTATTTTTTTCTAAGGGCCATTTTTTCACACTTTTTTTTTTTCTCCTAAAGAAAAATAATGCTTTACAGAGCTTGTTTATTTACTGAAGACTATAATAATAATGTAGTTTGGGAGGAAATGAATCAGAGGGACTGAAGTCTTTTGATACAGCCAAGCATCATCAAGGCAGGGTTAAGAAAGGGTATGCCCTTGGAGAGCTGCAGGAGGAGTCTGGGAAATATGACCTAACTTCCTAAGCTCTCCCATCATGAGGGAATCGGCTTTCTTCTTAAGAAAACCTTCCCATAACTGAACAAAATCCTGTAGCTGTGTTCACTTAAAGCATTTCCTATGGTTTTAGACACCAAACAACAAAACAAGAACCAACAGAGTTTTCCAAAGCAGCTCAGTAGGAATGCTGATACACACAGAGGCAATACATTCACATATGTTCCATAAGAGTCTTACCTTCAAGAACTGGATTTGACTGCAAAAGTTGTTCTTTTACTTGATTAACCTCTGCCCCTTTTCCACACACAGCAGCTACATATGACATGACAAGTTTGCTCGCCTCTGTGGAGGAGAGAGCAAAATTAAACAGTTGTAAGCACTGGTGAATAGGCCATAAAATGATTTGCAGACTTGATCGCCATCACATTTTTACCATGCCAGATAGGAACTGCAAGCACATTTCATCTCCGTTTTCTTCTACATTATTGTACCAACTGGAAATGAGAAAGGAACACATCCTGCTGTAAGACCCATGTCATTACATCAGTAGCACTATTATAAATACCTAGAGCCTTCTCAACCTAAAGAAGCCACCACTGGATATGGTACATTGCCTACTGCTTTTTTACTTGGCTTTTGTAAGAGGCATTTGGTAAGGAAAAAACATTACCAGTAGCTGACATGTTGAGAATCAGAACCACAGAAAGGTTTGGGTTGGAAGAGACCTTAAAGATCATCCATTTCCAATCCCCTGCCATGGGCAGGGGCACCTTGCACTAAAGCAGGTTCTCCAAGCCCTCTCCAACCCGGCCTTGAACACTGACAGGGATAGGACAGCCACAGCTTCTCTGGGCAATCTTTGCCAGGGCTTCATCACCCTCACAGGGAAGAATTTCCTCCTAATACCTCATCTAACTCTACTCTCTTTCAGTCTAAAGTCACTCCCTGTGTCTTTTGACTCCCCAGAGCTTTCTCTTCTCTAGGCTGAACAGCTCCAGCTCTTTCAGCCTTTCTTCACAAGACAGATGTTTTAATCTAGCCTGAAGGAAATAGGCCTGAGCAGTTTCTAGTCACAAAGTTTGATCAGTTTATATCAGTAGATAAACAACGCAAGTGTAAACATACAACACTACACAATGTAATTACAACTGTAAAAGTACACTACAAATAACCGAGTAACATCGCATAACATTATGCAGTCTGTTTCAAAGTAGAGAAAGTGAAGTATTCACTTAAACAACAAAATTAATTTGAAGGTATATGCTTTTACAGAGTCTGGAACAATTTTTGGACTCTCAAAGCTGGGTTCCTATGGGTATCAATCACCCAAACACAGCCAGAAACAAATACTAAATAATAAATCCAACCCTTACATTTTTGCTCATCATGACAGCGAGCAGCTGAGAATGGATTCTGTTTATAAACAGTCCGTAATGTTTAGTATGATGCAAAAGAGTGAAATTTGAGGCAATACCAGATGATATACAGTGTAATTACCAACAGCTGGAATCCCAACCAACTCAAGGCAGTGGTCATAAAAAACACCCATTACTTGTTCTTCAGAGATCTGTTACAAATTTAAGGGTTTCATTCCAGGAAAGAACTGACAAACAAGAAGCTACGCCTTGGATTTTGAATCTTTCCTTTTTAATGAAATTTGTTTGCCAGTGTTAAATTACTTCCCCACATTGCAGAGGAGACTGTGCAAGCCTGCAACACAGGGAGCAAGCAGAGAACAAGAACTACAGCGGTGCTCGTAAGGCCTCCCATCTCCTGCAATTGTGCCTCAAATCCAGCTCTCATTTTTAAGAATCCATTTCCTTCAGAAATGGATTTGGAAGTACCAAATTATTTGAAATATTTCCTAAAACAGACTACACCTTTTAGTAGAGCTACTCAGCCACTGAGAGAAGCACACACTGAAGCAGCAAATAAGCTATTCCAAAACAACATGGATTAGGGCAACACACAGAGACTTCAAGATAGACTTTGAACATCACTGAGAGAAAATAATGGTCCTGTCTTTGATTAAGAACTCTGCTTGGTGCAGTAAAGGCACCAGGAAGGGAATCATCACCTTAATATGGAAAAACATTTAAAGACACCACTTATTCAGGTAGTGTGCCAGTTTTCTTTGCACAAGAGTACTATCAATTAGCATATAAGCATGTAGCAAAACAAGAACAAAATTATAAATAAATAATTAACACCCCCCCTAATTATTCCAGCCCAAATATACCAAACATTCTGCTTCCAAAAATCTAAACCAGAGGCAAATATGATCTGTACTAAGAAGCTTGTTTCCTCAGCTCCAAAAACTTCTTCCCTACTCCCTTAACCCCCTTTTTTATTTCAATGAAAATGTGACTTTTGAGTTAATATCCCCATTGCTGAGGGCACACTCAATCCCACTGTCCATGTCATCGAGAAACATGTTGAACAAAACCAGTCCCAACACACATCACTGAGGGACACCACTTGTTAATGGTCTCCAGCTGGACATTGAGCCATTGACCATACCTCTTTGTGTGTGGCCATCCAGGCAGTTCTTTATCCACTGAG
>JASSUY010035745.1:0-43768 GCA_032466535.1 Forpus xanthops
TGGCCCTCCTCTGCACTTGTTCCAACAGTTCCATGTCCTTTTTATGTTGAGGACACCAGAACTGCACACAATATTCTTCCAGGTGCCACCAACACAGCACATCCACATGTAGAAAAGAAACCCCTGGATAATTCATGTAACATTGCAGTAGGTTAACAACTCCTTGAAAATTATTTCAACATAGATAGACAAAATGTCTTCTTGTACTCAACTTTCTGCAGAAAAAGTATTTTCTATCTCTCCATGCAGTTGCCTTAACACCATGTTTTATTTGCAGTACACTCCTACAATGACCTAAACCAGCTGGTATGTGCACTGTGTGTCATTAAGGGGAGAAGAAAACCATAAAAAAAACCAAAGAACCCTCCACAATTTCATTTACATAGGAGCTATATAAATGAAGAATCTGACTTGTTATAATAATCCAGTTTTGTTTTCGTTATCTGTCTCTTCTATTTTAGGTCAGCTGCTATCCACAACTCAGTCATTCTGGATAGATGGGTTTATTTCAGTCCTTTTGTACTAATTCACTGGCTCCCAAATTCTGGTCACAAGGCCTCACCACTCTTGCTGCAATTCACCCCATCTTCACATCGGTTTCAGCCCGTGCTCCCCCCTTCTATTGCCTACTCCTCTCCTTTCCCACCAGCAGCTTCTCCAGACAAGTAGGCCTGTATGACTCCATCCAGAGTTAAGGAGAAGTCTCAGCGCCATGTTTTCAGGCCTGGCACAGAGCAGGAAACCAGCATTAGCCATGCCCAAAGCCAGCAAAGGTTACTACCTCATACACAAGGCAACTGGGTGCCAGTGCTAAGTGGGCAATAGCACACAAACTGACATCAGGCCAGAAACAGATCCACCAAACTTCCACCATCTCTTTGCTTGTGCCCAGCAGATCTTGATCCAAGTTCTTTAAACCCTGTTTCCGTGCAGGTGGTTCCCTTCCCTCTCTTGTCTCGGCAAAGCTTCCAGCAACTCAGGATCAGAAAACATTCCAGTGTCAAAACTGCTGTGTGGCAAATGTTTTCCATTCATGAACAAACATCAACCAACAAGTTTAAATGAACTGCTTTCAGAAATATCCAGTTAACGCTCACTACCCAGCACGTAAACAGATTCTGGGACTGAATCATACTCCACAACCTAGCATTTATAGGAACAAATACTACATCAAGTATTTCAGTGGCTGGCTGAGCACAGACTAAGCAGATAAAGCAGCAGGGACGCGGATGAGAGCTGTTGCCAGCACAACTGTGTACGCATGCTTCCGAGAAACACATATTCTGAGCAGCCTGAACAGGTACTTCACCAAAATCTTAATTTTGCAAACTGCTCCAGCAGCAGTTGTGACTGAAATGTACCTAATCAAATATGTATACCAGCAGACAGACATTTTAAAACACTAAAGCAAGAATCCTCCATTTTCAGTAAGCAAATGATCTCAGGTCATCACATTTAGTGCTCTATGCAGAGAACACCCTCATGAGAGAAGAATCAGTTGTACTTTCCTCTTCTGGGCCACAACTTCTCAGAGCTTCAGAAGTGTGTCATTTGCTGAGTGATTCAGCAGTACCCTTGGTGATGAGGACATTCAGCAGTGAACAACAGACATGCCCGTAAGCAAGTAATCACTAGGAGTTGTGGAAATTCAGATTGCTACTCCATGTCTACATCCCTCATTACTGGACAAAGCTTCTCAGAAAGCCAAACTAACCAAGGCAGCAGGATTTTCTTATTCTTCCCAAAATATTAAAGTCAAAAAGCACACAAAAAACTCAGCAACACAATATCAAGGTATAAATTACCAAAGAAAGCAAGACAGTAGAAGGATCACTGTCCTCATTGTTACTGTATTCTCCACATGCACTTATATATGCATGCACGTAAATACCAACAACAGTCATCTACTGTCTCAGCCATTAAGCACAAAGCTTAACATCAGGGCATGCAGTGTCAGCCATTCCATGGTAACATGTAAGCTGAAGTTTTTGTGTGTGTCTGTCTAACATCTGTGTACCCTAACTGTTCAAAATGGGTCTGCTCTACTGAATTTGGCTAAGGAACACTATAGGCACATTTCCTGCATTATCACCAACTAAAGCTTCTGAGGTCTATTCAGTAGTCACAACACATTATTTTTAACCTGTGGAAACTTTGAAAACTATTTTACTGTAAGTAGAGAATGTGGAGACAGTCTCTCATCAGTGACTGTCCACTCACACTGCAAAACAGGGAGGCTTAAACTTGGGACTTGATGTGAACAGTCTTCTATTTCTTTCGGTCAAAGTGAATTTGAAGTAGTTCAGGACACATGAACTTTGATTTCTTCAAAGTCAAATGGTGAAACACCACCTAATTTCAAACCAACCATCACAGCTTTCAGCAGTTTCACAGAACTGCTAGAAAACTTTTCTCTCAACTTGAGGAATTAGTAACCAATTCCAAATACAGCACTTCACGTCTTCGGTACAGTTGCATGATTTGTTGTCTGCATGTGAAAAGCTTGGAAGGTGAGCAGCATAACCATGGGTGGAAATGGTTACCCAGAAACACTTAGACGTCAACACAGAAGGAGCACACAGACTCATTAGCCACAAAGCACAGACAAGCCAGCAGATGAAACTAAAAATCACTCTCCTAGCATAAGCTGAGCGCAGCTTCAAGGTCTTACCCCTGCTAGGCATCAACAGGCGCTTCTTCATGTTGCCTGATAGAGCACAAGTGAACAGAAAAGAGAAAAACATCACATCAGCAACCTGAACAGCAGCAGTTTAAAAAGTTCTTAATGTTAAAACACAAACAGTAAGATATCAAATCTTTGTAACTGTATATCACATAAACTATTTATAAAGTTAGAGTTAAAGGTGAAAAAAAAAACAAAACCAAAAAAAGGCTCTATCCTTGCTCAGTCAGCATTAAACCAACTGTTTCTTTCCCCTATTAAGGAGAACTACCCTCCACGTTCTCACTCCTGTTATGACCATTTGAACACTCCCTTTTATCCTCATCTGAGAAAAGGACTGCACTTTTTCTTCCCTGACACTCAGGCAAGAGCAGCTCTACAGAACTGAGCCCTGGAGCTCATGCCAGGAACATCCTGCATCTATCTCCCGCTTCAAACACCTTCCCCTTGCCTTTTAATTTTGAGGAGATGAAGCCCAAACTCCACTGCACAAAGGTGCTCAGTGACAGGGCCAACAAAAGTGAATGCTCAGGTTCTGCACAAGGCAGGGGAAGGTTTATGCCATACCAGATCTGGCACATCTGCCTCCCTCAGCTAAGCAGCAGCATCTGGTAGCTTTGCTGCTAACCATGTGATCCACATTACAGAGCCACTTGGGAAATGCACAGCTACTACCTACAGGTTAAAAAACTGCAAAACTCAAAAGAAAAAGGAAGCATAATTGGAATAAGCTACAAAGGTTTTCTTCATACTACCCATTTAAAAAAAAAACTGAAGGGAAGTTTCTACTTCACTATCACATTTGTAAAATTGGTCAAGCTAGGCAGAGTTCCACCTGCACATATGTACATACACCACCCAGGTACACATCATGTCTCTCATCCAGAGATGAAAATAGGATAAGTGACTTTCTGTAAAAGGAAAGAAATTAACCCTACTCAAGAGTAAGAAACTTGGAATTTATATAAAAACTATAGTTTTAACTAGTATCTTTGTATACCAAAAGAAGAAAAAGCCTATAAGGGCAATATATGTTTTGCAGAAAAATATTTACCATCCATTCCATTGTGTTGTTCATAACTTCTTTTTCCCAGGATAGTTGGGGACCCGTTATTAATGACAGGCGTAAACTTAGCAGGAGTCAGAGTGTTGAGAGAACTGGACAAACTCTTTGCAGGATCTGGTTTTGGAGGACACGGGTGAGACTCTATTGAAAAACAGGAAGGTAAGGGTATTTTATTAGTGAAGATACATGATAAATCTGAGAACCACCTGCAAAGGTCATTCCAAGGTGACCAAACATACCTCCACCTACACACAAAGTACCTGAGTCAATAATTTTGACTGGAGATTGCTATTTATATAAAGCACTTTAAGTATATTTAGGAATACACAACTACTGAAAGTATTAAACCCAATTTCATATTACCCTAAAACAAGGGCTGGTAACAAAAGCACTTTGTATCTATTTCCAAAACACTGTTCTCCAACAATCTGAGATCCTTTGGGGTGCTATATGTATTAAAAGACATTGGTAACAGTCATGCAACACCCCGAAATTTTAATGGAATTACAACTCAGTCATTTTTGCAAGGTTTGCAAAATATACAATTTATAAACTGGCCAAACAAGTGAGGATTCAAAGCACCACTGTAAGTAGCATAGTGAGTCTGAATTCAACCTTTTGGGCAAGGCAGAGATCAAGCACATGCTGCTCAACTGAAGAGGTTTTGACCAAGTTACAAGCAACATCAAATGGGAGTTTTACGTACATTTTCCCCCTGTAGGCCCAACAGTCAAGTAGCACAGCTTAAAAACACACGGACCATGACACCTCCGAAAATATATTCTTGACAGCTCAACAGCTTCCCTCCATTTCTTTCACTCCTTTTTCCCAGCTCGTCAAATGGAAACCCTGTCACATCACTAATAAAATCTCAAAATTTACTGTTACATGCTGTACAACTATCACAAGAAGAATTTTATCCAGCAGCAAAACTTCTCCCTTTATTGGCTTTCTTTGGTTGCACTGTATGTATCCAAAGGTTTCTCAGTCAGTGTATCTCATTAGCATACAGTAGAAGTACAACACTCAACAGAGCAGTAGTAAATATTTAATAAACTCTGAGCCTTACAATATTTCATCAACAAAAATGTTCAAAGAAACATAAACTGACTCCAGTGTTTCTTACTAGTGTTAAAAAGGCAATCAATTCCCTTGTTAATCTGAAGGCCTTCAAAGCACCACTGCCCAAGCTAGCGTTCAGAGCTCAGAATCACACTGAGACTGTAACAACCTGAGATGTGTTTTCAGTGTAACACTAGCAACCAGCAACCCTGGGGAAAATGATTCTGCATTCATTTGTAGCCAAAGCTGGATTGTCACATAGCATCTCCTTAGATGCCTCCAGAACCTCAAATGTAGGCAAAGGTTCTGGACAGTGCTACTTAGTACTCCCCCACAGATCAGCTGAAGAGGCCCAGGTCCTCAAGAAAACCCTAACAAAAAAAATCATCAAACAACAAAACTGCAAACAAAACAACTAAGAAGAAAGTAAAGAATGGAAGTATAGTCCCCTTGCATAGCTCCAGCACAGAACAGCCAGGAATTGACTGATGAGCTGTAGGAGTCAGTGCTGTCCTAAACCAAGAGGCTTCTTGGAGAACCCAACTGTAGGTAGCAACTGCCTCCAGACAGCTCAAAAATTGGAACAGTGGACTGAGAAACTGTTCCCAAAACACAATGCTTGTGCCTTCATCAGCAGACAGTAACTTGTCCCCACAAAAATCCCAAGCCACAGCAAACACATTGCTCCCTTCACTTGAAATTCTGATGCAGTTCCATTAGATCAGAGTAGGCTGCTGAAGCACTGGGTCTATCAAATTAAGCAGGAAAAATAAAAAAAGGACAAGTTGATGGGAAGGTTTTAATGTTCTGTTTTCTTTCTTTATCCAGAACCAGCATCTAAAGCTGGAACCAAATGGTCAGCAGAATTAGCTAGTACCGTTTTTGGTTTGGGGTTTGTGTGTTTTGTGGTGTTTGGAGTTTTCTAGTACCTAAATACCGGAGTACTGCTTCTAAAGGCTTTCGAACCACTTGCTTTAATAGCAATGGGTTTTCCGATGCCTCAGGTAAACGTGCTGTGCCTGTAAAAACACACAAAAAAAAATAATTAGAGTGCAAAGACATTTAGATATTATAGCAAAATTAAATTAATAACTCAAATGTCATACACAGTTTTCCAATTACAAGACATTTTTCAGGCTGCAAGCATGCCTTGGCAACAGGACACAAATGCAGGAAAATGATAAACATAATAGCAAACATGAATATTTTAAAACAGCAACTCATGAATTCTCAAGCTTATTTATCTAGCCTATAAGCCTTGAGAACCTCTGCAACACAGCTACATTTTGTGAAACCACTAGCACCTCAGGAAGCCACAACTCAGACTTTATAGGAAAGGAACCTCTAAGGACTCCTTTGCAAGTAGGTCCCAGCTGCATCACCACTCACATTCTGCTTTGATTGCTGCACTGTTAATAGGCAAATAGGGATGCCTTGCAGCATGCCAAGGGCGCAAGATATCTCGACATAAACGTCTGGCAATTCTTGTCAGTTTAGTTGTGTGGAGATAGAAGGCTTGTCGCGTCTTCATAGCAAACTTGGGACTCCCACTGTTTCGTACTGGCACACCATGAGGACTCTAAAACAGAAAAATAAATATTGTTTCTAAAAAATAATTATTAGAAAAAAAAGAAGAGAAAGAATATCATATAAAATCAGCTACTGATTCACAGACTTAAGAACAGAAACAGTATTTTCAGCCCAGCTATTCTCCATTTCCCAAATCTTACCCATCAACATTTGGCATTTTCTTCCAAAATATCTCAAAGGAAGGTATATGTTTTCTCTTCACAGGAAAGTATTTATTTCTGTACTGTCCCAATTTTTAAAGCAGGGATCCAAAAGCCAGATGTGAAGAAGTTACCTGATGCTATCATAAGAGTTAGTTTTTACAGAGTGAACAGACTCTCCAACTTTGGGTGCTTAAGAGTTGCTCTGCTTATACAACACAAGCTCCCTATAAGAAATCACTTGTAAGAGGGAAAGGAAAAATCAGGGAACAGCTGATGGCTAAAATATACATCACAAACTCACTTCCCAAAGCAAGCTTGCAGCACACAAGAATGATTTTGTCTCAAAGCTTCAGGTATTTCTGCTTTAATTCTTCCTCTGGATTCAACAAATGCATTTACAGAGTCATCAAATATTCACTGCATGTAATAAAGAATACTACTGAAAGGAATTTATCAACTACAGAGAGCCAAAGCAGTATATTTCTTCATGAAAGCAGCAATAAAATAACGGAAGTACTTTCTTGTTATCTCAGATATGCCCACAGCTGGAAAACAGGAAGAAATTTCAGTTTGGGGAGAACAAGGCTTTCCCCGTACTTGTAAATTAACAAGTAAGAGGTACAGGGTTGGTACAACTGGGCAGTTATCACAGCAACTAGGTAGCTTTGGATGGCAAACAGAAGCCTGGAAAGGAGAGAGGTTAAACAAAGAAATAGTATAGAAAGGGAATGACAGCAAAGACTAAGATAGAGGAAAGAAACCAATCTAAGACCCAAGTTAAGTGTGCACTATCCTTTCTGTCCATGTGATGCAGCTACTTTTTCCAGTCAGCTCAATGTATGACGCTTCCAGATTGACCTTCCACTAAATTCAGAAAAACTCAGAGAATTTTGGTTTTTAAATAAAAGGGGAAAAATTAAACAGAAGCAGCTCATACAATATCTACATAAACCTATCCAAAAGGGAAGGGCATTAACAAAAAAGGTAGAAAAACAAGATAGGGAATATCTAAAAAGCCACTAGCTATTTGAGTATCTAATTTTAAATGTGCCTTGGGAAAGGGAACAGGTTTCAGGAAATAATGAATTCCTTGATGGAAAAAAAAAGTCCTCCTGCCCCTACAGCAAAAATCAGGGAAAGTGAATACCAGAAACACTGGCTGGCATTTCATATCCCATGCATTTAATGCCTAGTTTGCTAAACAAATGCTGGTTGATTTTTCTTTCCTTAGGGTAGTACCTGGCAACAAATTAGTTACAGCCAAAGTTAAATTTGCCAACTTTTGCAAGACATGAAATGCAAAACCCAAGGAGAACAATGGAGGCTGAAGGCAGTCTTTTTGTTGTTAAATATTTAAGAACATTGAACAACTACTTAGATATCATGATAGCTTGCTTTCCAGGCACAAGCACCCAGCAGCCTGCTTTTCAAATACCTACCAAATTATTGCGGTTTGGTCCTGGTCTCTCCCCATCTAACCGTGTTGGCATTTTCAAGCCACCGTATTTCTTCCAGTAGGTCCAACAGGATGCACAGAGGCGACACTGCATGTTAGGGGGACCCCAAGAATACCACTGGTAAGACTGTGTGGCTAGAGATAACAAAGGTGGAAATTATATATATCCTTAAACAGGATCACTTTTCAGAGCTTATTCTCTTTAGAACTATAACAAAAGAAAACCCAAAGACAGTGCAAACCTCAAATAAACCTTAAAAAAATGATGATGGCTTCACAGTCATCACCACTGTTAAAGATACTTGTGATTTCAGCAGCATTAATTACACATACAAACTCCTTTTAAAACATGAACAGGAAAAACAACTACTAGGATGGGAAATTTTCCTGCCAATGAAACTAAAAGCTCTCAGTTTGCATGACTGGTAGTTGACAATTTCTGCAGAGCATGGGTGACAGGGAAACTGTCTTCAGGAACTCCCCATACATTAATCCTATGACTAAAGAATGTATGCAATCTGTGACTTCTCATACGGTCCTACATTCCAGCATATCTAAAGACTCCCCATAAATGAGCACAACCATTAGAACTCAGAGCATTAATATCAGGCAGTACACAAAATACAGTGATTTTTACATTATTATGATGATATATATTTTGAAATCTACTAAAAAAAAAAAAAGACAAATTCACACCTTGGTGATTCAAGTCTTTGCTCAACAGCTATTTGCAATTATGTAGAACACTTACGAACTCCCCCTTTAGTACTTCGCAATTCTATCTACAAATGTAACACCAACAACTCAAACAAAACCTGTGTTTAAATGCTGCCATGTCAAATTCTGTACTGTAACCCTTCCAAAGCCTTCTCTCCCACCCTCCACACAACACAACTTTTACTTCACTGTTTGCTGCATAGCACACACTTTCTCTATGAACAACTACCATACTGGCACATCACTTACTGTAACAGCTTTCACAAGCCCGTCCTGCTCCCGTGTTCTGTGCCTGTACTCCAGTACCATTCACCACTCCTGGTTTGACATTATTTACATTGATCTGGTTGGGGTTTGGCTTGTTACTTAAAGCAAAAAAGAAGGACAAACATTAATTGAGGCATGCAATTTCCTATTTGACTTTCAAAAGTATGGCCCAAAAATATTTGAAAATTCAGATTTCATTCATCATGGCTTCCAGAAAAAGCTGTGCTTACCAGCAATCTCACTTCTGTGAACACACTGTCTCTGACAACATTTATATAACACGGAATAAAACTGACTATATTGATAGTTAGATGTCACTTTCAAGAGTCCAAAACCATTTAAAAACAATAAATCAGTGAGGCCATGTAGGTATGTTACTATTCCAGACATTCTAGTCTAGGTAACAGAATGATCTCACCTACAGATCTCTCTCAGTCCTCAACATGAGGGATATTTTATTTAAGGCTCCAAAAAGAAGGCTGGGGAGATGCAGCAGGAGAGGCAGGCAGAGAACTCCTGCCTTATTGGGGGAAATATAACCCTAGATGCAGTCACAAATATTTCTGCATTGTAATATTGCAAAGGTTTGCATCATGTAGCCACAGTTCACACAAGGACACCCAACATACTGAACAAAACTTTTGGACCTAGCATACACAAAGGTTTTCATGAATATGAGCCTTCTGACAAGTCTTAAGCTATGGTCTGTGTTTTTAATAGAAAACACATTTCTACTAAACAGAAAAAGTCTGAAAGCTTAACATCCACACAGCAAGAAATGCAGATATGCATTGATGACTGTCACCAATACATTCCAGTATAACACCACCTGAATCACCTCAGCTCATTGCTGTAACTCTCTTAAAAATGTTGACTGAGACAAAAAAAAAAAGCTACTGGCAGGAGCAGATAATGGAAGAGCAAACAGAACCTTAGCATAGAGAGCAGCACGGAATGGTACAAAATCCCTGCAGAGGAAGAGGTATCCAAGAGGGAAAATGAGGCATTCACAAAATCCTTGGCAACTGAGGGAACAAGCAAGATCAAGAATTGATATAGCAGGGACAGGACTTCTAGAGAATGGAGGAAGATGGGAGAAGCCACACGAGAAGCTTCAGCCAAGAATAAACAGGGAGCTTATAGAACACGCAAGGAGTCCCAGGTGTCGTTAGGAGCTCAGTTCACAGAAACAACAAAATGTAGACAGCCTTTGGTGGCAACTTCTGAACACAAGTCCAAGTGATAGTACTGATTACATTTCCCCCTCATATTCTCTTACCTGAAGACTAAAGGAAGTGTGCATACTCCTTTTAATTCCAACTAATAAACCCATTATTTAAATCCACTTATTCAAGCAGAAATATCTTAAAATGGCTTTCTGAAACCACGTTTTCTTACACATCAGTTGCATACTGACACACAAGTCACAGTGATTTCAGTGATCCAGAACACTTAACCTGGTTAATACACCCTGGTTAGAGCTGCAAAAACAGCATTGTGGGAATATGGCCAAATTAATGTCTTTCTATGGAGGTCAACATTAGGTTTCATGTTCACAGCAATGACCCCTGAAAAAAAAGGAGTCCCAAGTGACTGAATTCCAAAGACAACTGTCACTCCCAGCTCCAGAACAAACCCAAATGCCTCTGGAAAGCTTATACTGCCCTGGAAGCCAGGAGGTCATACTACTCATGTAAAAATGTCTGATCAGGGGCTGAGATACAGACCTCAGTTAAGCTCCATTTCTATAGAGATAAAATACATTCTGCAGTGCATGTCCTAAAAGAACCCCATGTGGAGGTAAGAGAGAGTTTGCCCAGTCCAGGAAAAGCTTGTGACAGTGTCCTGATGATGCTCCTTGTGGTAAAGTTCAGGGCCTTTCTGCAGAAGAGAAAGCCGATGAAGCTAAGCAGCACAGAAACACTGTAAATTGTTTGTTTGTTCAGTACACTGAGCAGCCCACACACAGTCCAAAGAAGCAGAGAAGAGAGGGGAAGGCCTTTAGATTAACAAGCTTGACTACATTTTCATCTCCCTTTGCTTCCTAATTTGCCTGGCTCTGTTGTGGTTTAAGCTCCTCAAGCAGTTCACTCCCTCACTTCCCCCTCTTTCTTCCCCCAGACCCGGGGGGATGGGGAGGAGAATTGAAAGAATGCATCTCCACAGGTTGAGATAAGAACAGTTTAGTAACTAAGGTATAAACACAAATCACTACTGCTACCACCAATACAAGAGAAATACAAGGAAAGAGCACAACAGCTCACCAACCATACACCCATCCTGACCAAGCAGTGCACCCCCTCCCTTCCGGGTCTCTGCTCTGTTTTTTTTTTTACCTCCTGTGCATGATGCACTATGGTATGGAATAGCTCTTTGGTCAGTTTGGGTCAGTTTCGTCCTGCCTCTGCTTTTTCCCGGCCTCCCCTCCTCCCTGGCAGAGTACAAGGCTCAGAAAGTCCTTGGCCAGCCTAAACATTACCAAGCAGTAACTGAAAACACTGGTGATATCAGCGCTGCTCCCAGGACCAAAATCAAAAACACAGCGCTGCACCAGCTACCAAGAAGGAGAAAAATGACTGCTGCTGCTGAACCCATAACGGGCTCACATATAAAGATTAAAGCGTTTTGGGGTATTTATCAGAATGGCATGAAGCTCTGACACCACAGATGGCAGGAGATCTGCAGACGCATTTAACAAAAGGAAAGTTGAAAGAGGGTACATTCATGCTTCATAGCATTATAGTGACTCCAGGATGTCACTATAGTAACCTGCTGCAGAAGAACTTTCATCAATGATTCATTAGCAAGCTCCATGTGCAAACATTACCAAGATGCTGCAAAACAAACAGTCCTCACAGATGCACACTGTTTCAAGCGGTGCTGCTCATAGAGCAAATGACTGAAGCAAATAAAATAAAGATCTTACAATTCAACATCACACACACTTTTCCTTCTATACATGGACTTTTCCTCCCAAAAAAGACAGTAAAGGAATCTGAAATCCACCAGTAAAGGACAACAAATGTTTTGGATTTTTGAGCAGCATTCATTATCCCACTGCTTCCCTCCCCAAGTGGACCTGTATGCTTTCTGGAAGGTAGAGATCACTGGTCAAAGATAATACATGGCAGTACTCAAGGCCAGGCTGGATAGAAGCTTGGGTGACATGGTTTAATGTCAGATGTCCCTGCCCATAGCAGGGGGTTGGAGCTGGATGATCTTAAGGTCCTTTCCAATCCTAACTATTCTAAGATTCCATGCCAGGAAGGGTTGTAAACAGTAAGTTGAGAACACAGCTTCGCATACTGGCATGCAACATCCAAAGTACTAAGATCACGTGCAGAAAGCGATGGCCTGACTCCATTGTGCTTTCTACAACCCTTACCAAATTTGTACTTCAAGTACAAGAGAAAGGGATGGACAGGTGAAAGCTGATCACTAAATCATGCTGATCATCATGAGACACATGCTGTATTTGTGGCAGTAACTTCACTTTAGGATTTTTGGAACACTAAATTAACGAAGCTGCAACAAGCACCAGAAAGTGCTCCAAAGCTGAGGTCAAGTTTCACAGGGGCAATAACAATAAAATTCAGGCATCTAATGCTTTCAACATATGGGAAGAAAAAAAGCTCTCAACGGTTGATGATATGTTAATTAAACTTACTTGATATCACCAAAGCCTGCTACAGCTATTAACAAGAGAATTAGATGAATAACTAGATGAATCATTAAGTAATTAATGAAGCTGAAGTGAAAGAAGCAAATAAGGTAGGAAAAATACTGATGGTGTGGTAAGCTATCATTTCAAGTTTTTACACCAAGAATGGAAATCTCTTAAATGGGTTTCAATTGCAATGGAGCAGTGAGTTATGCTAGAACAGGGATCACCAAGTACAAATTTCTGGGCTGTATTCTGCAGATCAGTCTCAATTTAAGAGATTAAGGTGAAAAATAAAGCACATGCAGAAAGAAGGCACTTGGAAGCCAGTCAACATGGACTGAAGCCCCTGCCCCAAAAACCCCAAACGGAAGATAATCCTAAACCACACAGAACACTGAAATCCCTTCACTGTATGACTGACTAGCATATAACACACAGAACAGTGATCAAATTTTAGTTGTTAAAAATAACTATAAATTTAACACCATCCTGTTACTGACAAAACTACAGTGGTGCTAGATGCAACAGAACAATTAAGAAATAAAGCCCGTACTTATTTAAGTACAACTTTAAATCCTTTGTGAGGAATATTGATGCCATGTACCTCTAAGCATCTAATGCAAGTGTCTGGATTCCTTATCCAGACAAATTCACAACACAATTCTCCAGGCTACTGTAAATATCCACTTCTAAGAACAGGCCTATGACTGCTAAAGAATACTTTTTGAAAATCAGAAACTTTATCCAACAAAAAGCTGATGATCACCATTTTAAACAGCACAGTTACAAAAGAAAGAACACTGCTACACCTTTAAGTCTTCCATGATACAATGCACCTCTGCACAATTAAACAGGGAAGGAGAAGTCTGGCTCCTCAGGCAGAGGACAATCAAGAACCCGGTAAGAGAATTATCTTCAGCTTGTTAAGCAATGGCCCTTTGTAGTCATCCAAAGCTTTGACTCAGTCTCCCTGTTTCCCTATTCACTTAAAAAAAGAGACAGGGTAGGGAGAAAATATTTCTCTACTTTACAACTGCCTGCAAGGCAGCGTTTGCAGCTTGTCAAAGTGCTTAAAGATTCTCAGATAAAATTCTGTAGTAGACGCATTAATTTACATTTACAGATGTACATTTATTATTTGCATTATTTACATCAATACATTTTGGAGACTGGGGATCGCATGAAGCACTTCATGCTTCCCTTTCTGTTCTTATTCCTTCTGGGACCACTTAGATCAAAGCAGAAGAGGGAAAAGCCACATAAAATTGTTTGTCTTTGCTGACACTATTTGTAGACATCATAATCCCAAAAAGCAACAGCTTTGCAACTGGACTGTCACCAAAAAGAAGCAAGTAACTAGTACATATGATGCCTGTAAGATTAGTAAAATGAGAATATGACTTCCACAAGGGCTTGAAGATTATGTTTGGGTACACAGAAGGAGAAAGAGATGGAGACTACACCTGCAACAAGAAATGTCTCTGAGTTCTGCATTCACGTTAATGAATGGAAGGATGAAGCATGTGAGAACATGGAATCTCTGAGCATTTGGGCTTCTGCTGCTTTATTTAATACCTCTCCCACTGACAAGGAAATTGCTATAGAAAATAACTTATTCCTCCCCCCCCCCCCGCCCCCCTAGTATTTCCTAAAAGCAGAATTCAACTGATTTTATGCCTTCTCCTTTCACCAGGAAGTCATAAAACAGGAGGAAAATTTGACATCCATTTTATCAATTTGACATCCATTTTATCAATTAAACAACACATTAGTTAAGGTATAACACTCACAAAATCAACCATTACTGGAAAACAAGGCCAGAGGCAAAAAGAGCAACTACACAGCAGAGACAGAAGTCTTTTCCTGAAGTACAGAGGTAAGATTTGATTATATTCTCCAGATAGCTACCAGAACTATCATGCTGAGATACAGTGTTGAGGGATACGACTCCAGACAGCCATTATCAAACAAGCATCATAACCTTTCAAATACAGAGCCCTACCTGCACACATTATAATCCAAAAGCAAAAGTACGACTACCAGCCTCTCTCATCTGCAATATCCTTTTACATCTGCAGTATCAATTATATCGGCTTTTGCTTTACATGCTTATCACGTTGTGAATTCATGTTTAATTTGATGTCCAGTGTTCCCCTACAGAGTAACACCATGCACAACAGCGATACTGTTAAAAAACTGCATGACAAGATATTTATTTGGCTTCACTTTGAATATTACACCTAACTTCTAGCAAATTCACCTGAGAGATACTGACATTTTTCAAAGCAAGAAGGAAATAGGGAACCTCAATTTTCACAAGAAATAAGGGATGGTCTTGCAAGCTAAATATGTGAAACATAGTTTTGTCTTAAGTAATGGAACACATGGTAGAAGTTTATAAATATTTGAAAGGAGATTGTATTAAAGAGTGAAGGAGTTATTGTGAGAAATACACATGGGAACGTATCTGGGAGTGAAAGCTGAAAAGAGAAAGGACAGAGGAAATTTCAAATTCTGCATTGGATTATGCAGAAGAAATGCAATAAGGGGAACATTTTAATAAGAATTTCTATACCAGTATGTATTATTTTTAATGTATTTCTACATACAATTTTTATATATATATTACGTTAGGAAACAACCACATACTGGTGATCCACTGACAACAAACGAAGAAAACCAGGTATTATCAAGCAGCTAATTACCTACCCTTTTATTCACAACCATGCTGACCTACTACAAGTCCCCAACTCCCAGTTGGTATCAAATGAAAATCAGAAGATACGTAATGATTGCTTCAGGATGGGAACATTATACAGGATGAAGGAAATGAGCAACATGACAGCACACCATCCTAACCAGGAAAGCCCCAAAGGAAAAGTCCTCTGCTATCCATTAAGGAAATTCACTTCTGGAACACAGAGTAAGGTCAGCATGTGGGAACAGCTTTACTTTTTACATACACATAAGCAGTAACATAAGCATACTGGGAGGAATGCTGCTTTGCTCTAGCCAGCTCTGAATTACCAAAGCTATCATGTTTTCGTCCACAGGGCAGCTAATTCTTTATTAGCATCAGGGTGGTTAGCATTAACTCAGCTAAAATAAAAAGGAACTTAAGCATCAGCATAAAGTTCATTATATTGGTAACCCAATTTAATAGTAGAACAAACATGCCATAGAACTATGTCTCTCATTATATAATTAAAGCAAATATATAATACTGGCAGGCCATCAAAACTGCTACACCAAAACTTCTACAATGAAAAAGAAACCAAAACAATACAAAAAGATACTTACTAGTTGGGTATATACACTTGTTTTAGCTTGCTTTCTGCTTCTGCTGCTTTCAATCGTTTCTTTAAAAAGAAAAGAAGAACAAAGAAAGTTAAACTAAAAATAAAATAAGCAATATTTTTATAGGTGTATTACTTAACTCCCAGGTAAAACTTTAGCACTTATTAAGGTACAAGGAAGTTCTCCTTTCACTGAGAAGTGACCACAAAACCCTTTTCTAACAGGAAAGCATCCTCTGAAAACAACTGTGAGCACCAGATGACTTTGTACACAGCTTTGTAAAAAGTCAAAGAGATGACAATCTTCTGCTTATAGGGACAAACTTTTAATTCCTGTTCACTTCAATACACATTCACGCACTGTTCCTGCCACAATTGCTGGGGTTTTTTTTTTTACCTGCAAAGGAAGATCTGACATATCAGTCTGTGTTTGTTCTCCATGACAACATTCACCAGCTGGACAATAACAGGTATTATTATGTACCCTGTTGATCACATTTACTCAACAGCTGAACCATTTCAATGAAGACTTTTTTTTGTCGATAGTCGTCACTTCTGAAGACCAAGTGACTCAGGAGATCTTCTTTAAAAGCTAAAAAGGCCCCTAATGAAAACCGCTCCTGCCAGGACATTAAGGAATGTTAACACAGATGTGTTTATGGGGAAATGCATATAAGAAATAGAGTTTTGGAGCATGGGGACACAGTACACACCATTTGTCTCTTCATGTGGCCCTACTTCAGTAAAACCATCCATTAACTTCTGTCCACATTTCTGTAGTAATGGATTTGAGGATCTTTTCAATGGGATGAATGGAAAAAATTCTCCCAGAATAGCTCTGCTCCTTTCATTTAAGTACAGCTGTGAACTCACAAGAATATGTCAGGGGTGTGCAATTAGCACAAGCTTTACTAACTGGCAAGAATACCTTTTACAACTCAAACCTTCACACCGTTTAAAAAGAGAGACATCCTAAGGCTCAAGTTTTCCCTTTATTACATAACCTAAATTAATTTAGGGTGAACTTCTGGAGGCCTCTAGTCTGATCACCTGCTCAAGCCATGCTCTTCAACATCCACACTGGTAACACCGGTCTGCATAAACCCATAACAATGTTTTCCAGACAGATCAGCAGCACGGCGATACCCTAGACAAACAGGTTAACTTAGCATTTCCTATGCAGCAGCCTCAAGGTACAATGTAGGAAAATAACTGAAAGCTGAATTCAGTATCTTCATAGGAACAGTAAGCACCAGAAAAATGTAGTAAAACTGAAGAATGTGGCACTGAGGAACAGACAAATATTTTTACACGGTCACAATGAACGCACAGAAGAACCAAAAGTTTCCCATAAGCATAAAGCTTGCTCTGATCAGAAGGACAGGCTTAAGCAAGGATTTTCCATTTGACAGTCTGGCAGTTTCTCACCAAAGCTCTCTAGATTCGTTAAGAATTCCCCTCATTCCTTCTGCAAACAGAAGTCAACCAATCTTAGAAATCAAAGAATGAAGTTCTCAGAGAAGAGAACAAGGGCTGAGAAAGCAGAACTTCTGAAAACTATCTTGATACTATGGGTACACCTTCACAGTGCTGCGTTCAAAAGCTGGCTTCTTCCTGCTGGTGTACGCAATTTTTCCAGATCCTGATGAACCCTATAGACTTGAAAGAATCAGTAATACAGGTTTTGCTAAAAACTGGTGATGAAACTAAAAAGGTTCTCCCTTTGAATACAAACCACAAACTCAAACATTTTCAAACCATCCTACCAAAGTCTTTGTATGTGAGAAACCAAAGCATCCAATGATGGGCCTCAAAAAGTTCTATGACAGTGGCTTTCCAAACAGCATCAGCATTCCTTCTCAACTTTGCAGACGCATCACCCAAAAAGAAGTCATCCTTCAACAAAATGTATACTCAGATGCCTTTCAGCTCAAGAACTGGAGGCTGTTCCACCCACAGCCTGAATGAGAAAACAAGTAGTGTTCCCCAGGCTCAGATTACCATGGCAGTTACATCAATTGATGAACAGTCACAGAGCTCATTATCTCGCCAGGAATTACAAGGAAGTCCAACATAGAATCATACAATAGTTAGGCTTGGAAAGGACCTTAAAATCATCTAGTTCCAACCACCCTGCCATGGGTAGGGACACCTCACCCTAGACCATGTAGCCCAAGGCTCTGTCCAACCCAGCCCTGAACACTGCCAGGGATGGAGCATTCACAACTTCCTTGGGCAACAATTCCAGTGCTTCACCACCCTCACAGTAAAGAATTTCTTCCTTATATCTAACCTGAACCTCCCCTGTTTAAGTTTGAACCCATTTACCCTTGTCCTATCACTACAGTCCCTAAGGAAGAGTCCCTCCCCCAGCATTCTTTTAGGTCCCCTTCAGACATCGGGAGGCTGCTGTGAGGTCTCCACACAGTTTCTCTTCCCCAGGCTGAATAGCTCCAACTTTCTCAGCCTCTTTTCATATAGGAGGTGCTCCAGCCCCCTCATCATCCTCGTGGCCCTCCTCTGGACTTGTTCCAACAGCTCCATGTTCTTATTTTGAGGACACCAGAACAGCACACAGTATTCCATGGGAGGTCTTAAAAGAGCAAAGCAGAGGGGCAGGATCACCTCTTACAACCTGCTGCCACTCTCCTTTTCATGCAGGCCAGTATACTGTATAAGATACTGATAAACATCAGATATTGATAAACAGCTTAAAATACTGTTTGATGAAACTTGTATAATGACTCTATTTCCTTGAGACCTAAGCGGAAAATTCAGGGAACTTCCACTGGTACAAAACTGCTTGGGTTATTTTCTACTAGATTTCTAGATCAGGCAGTGGGGGAAGCTGCCATTTGCTTGACAAAAGCTTCCAAGGGGACTATCTAGACTCATTATGTCATGACAGTTCTGGAAATCTATGAATGCAAAAGCTTCATGCAAGCACAAAGTGTTACCAGCAGCTGAAATATTCTACTATCCACAATGTAAAGTCATTTGCCTTGGAAACATACTTAATTTAGGACACTGAGTAACATTTTAGTAAACTGGTGATGAATGTTAACCTCATACCACAGATCTTTGTGATTGAAGATCTTGGTGCAAACACTGAGCTAACAACTGCAGCAAGCCACCTGGATCTAGCAATACCCTCCTCTCCTACAGCTGCCCGGGGATCAGCACAGAGCATGACATACAGCATATGCCTTTATAACTAACTAGTATACCATGAGAATTGAAGGTTTTTAGAAGGTACCACACTGGACTGGATAAGAAGAGGTTCTGCACTAAGTGCCTAATGCTGCGGGCAATCAATAGACAGATATGATGAGCTTTCTACTTTCTGACAGTGACTGACACCCAAAGGTACAAAAGACAGGTGCCTGAAATGTAGTCCTGCACAATTTCAGAATAATCTCTTCACAGAGAAAGTGCTTTGCTAAGTTCTTGGCCAGTTATTAATTGATTTGTGCTTGAAGTGTATTTACAGTATAAATTGTTAACGTTGTCTGATGCAGTGATGAATGCCTCCATCAACAAAAAAAGTTCTGAACATTTGCAACTTTTCCCTAGTAGTTTGGCTTAAATGAAATCTTTTGTCTTTGAGTTATTTATATGTCTTAAGTATACCCTCTTACTTACCTTATCGTATTTTCCCCATCTATAAAAGGGAGATATTACCAACTTGTCTATCCCACAGCGACTAAGGGATTAAAATACTAAACACTGTATAACTGAGTTAGTACAAACATCTGCCCTTTATATATCCTCTCCCTAGATTTGGTATCTTTCATTCTACCCACTAAGCTTGTTTGTGGTCATTTTAGAAAGAGCGAACATTTACAAAGAGCAAGAAGAAACCCAGAAATGCAAGGGATGTTTCAAGGTCTACAACACAAGAGTTGGGTTGGTAAATAGCACAGTAACACCTCAAACATTCTTAAACATTAAGCCTTTATGATGGAGAAGATTAATGTAATTTTCTGGATTTAGAGGAGAAATTTCACACAGCCTGTTCTTTTCCAAAACTCTGAACATGCAAGCACTGCTGGGGAGCAGGGGAAATGGGACAGGAAAGTTAGCTATCCCGTGAGCATTTGAAACAAGTGTTTCTAGTTGCCTGTGCAACAGCAACACATCTAGGCACTGATGTGTGTTATCTATGGTCTCTGCCTCTTGCTTGCCAAAACTGCCATAGTTCCAATGTTAGTGTAGGAGGTGTTTGGGGATAAAATGCACTACGTATGTGGAAAACTATTTCTTTGATGTTGTTTCTACTTTGCTAGCACGCAGAACTTTATGAAGGGTAGTACATTAAGATGTCACTCTCGGCTCTTGGCTAGGTACAAAGGATGTTTTCTATCCACATCAAGATTTACCCAGAGCTCCCTCCTTTATTTAAGCTCTCTACCTCATGTAACCAAATATAAGGGCACTTCCACTTTCTCTAGTATCTTCTCAACACTATACATACCTTAAAACTGATTGTCTATTCTTTGACTTTTCCAATAAAAAAAATAGCACAACAGATACTGATATTTGATCTTCTCCCTCAAGTTACACGGTCCTCAGGCACAAATAAAAATTCAAAAAGTAAAAGAAAGCCTTCAAATTCCTAAAAGCGTGTGACTAATTCAGTTATCTGCCACTGCTAACTGCCATGTCTCATGCTCTTCTCAACTGCATCTCAACAGTTATAAAGAATTATGTTTTGAAGCTTTCAGAACTTCCCCTCATGATATCAAAACAGTAGAAGAATTTAAGGATTGGGGGGGGGGGGGGGGGAGGGAAACAAAAATCCCCCTGGAATTCACAACTATGTAAGAACTCAACTTTTTCTTTGGATCAAAACATAGGCATACCCAAACATCACATCAACTCTGAAAGAGTTTTTACATCTCTGGGGGAAGTCACCAAGCAGCAGTTACTCAGTGGATGCCACTTCAAACATTTCTGAATCACAAATATATACTCTTGTGAACTGACTCAGGAAATCTGTCTCAAGAAAAGGATGCATTCAAAGGAGGTATGGGGAACTGAATTCGGAATGCATCTCCTGTTTCCTTCAGGAGAATTCTGAAAGGGTCTTTGACAGGACAACTCTTGGGATCACTTTGGACTGACATTCACAAGCCTGCATCAGACCACAGATTCAGCATTGACACTGCAGCAGAATTCATCCTTCTAGCAGTTCTTTTCTTGGAGGGTCAGTATATCTCTTGATATGACTGAACTCCTAATTACCTTGGGTAACCTTTAAAAATGTGATACAACTGAAGCCAAATAAAAATTACCAGATAAGAGATCCAAGTGCATGCTCCAAAATGCTCAATCACAGTATCTTACTCACAAGACAAGTATGATCTTAGGTATACCAACATACATATACCTTGTTGTTCAATTCCAAGAAAGGGTCTTCTGTTGAAATCAACTAAAAATTCAGCTTCCTCAATGTCAAGAAACAGATTAATTCTGCCTCAGGATTACAGCAATGCTTACTCAATCCAAGAAAATCTCAAAGGGAATACAGAAGGATGTAAGCAGTTCCCAACTAACTGTTTTTCATCAAAGGAGGCAACTGGCTGATGACAAAGAACTTCATTATTATGTTGTGCAACTCTGAGAAACAGACAGCATAACTGGACATTTTTCTGTTAATTCAGCCAAAGATTCTACAGGAATGAGCAAGTTACCAATATTTTTTTTAAAGACAATAGCATACAGCCTTGGAATATAATTTAATCATCCCCCTAGAAAGAGGACAAATCAAAGCAAAACAATTTGGGATATACACTTTTTGTATCCTTACTTAGCATATTCATGTGCAAAAATGCTGTTAGCCCCAGAATCATTTTGTGGTATTCGAGTCAGGAAAGAATCTACAAAGACAAAACACTATGAAGAAACAGATAGGAAAAGTCATGAAGGATGTGCTTTTGCCAAAGACTGCACACATGAAGTAAAATATAAAGGTAACATACCGTTATTTCAGCTACAACTTCCTATGCTTTCTTTGTGGTTATATATAGATAGCTCTCCCATGCTTTCTATAAATGTTTAATAGTATTATTTGCTTGTATAACCCAGGAATTTGAGAAGAGGTCTTCAGCTCAGTTCATCATTTAACTTATGTCATATCTCTGTACTGCAATTTCTACCTGTTTGGCTTACAACTCATACCGTCTCCTAAGTGTAGAACCTCTAAATGGAAGTTCTGCCCCAAATCCCACTCCCTGGAACTACTAGGCAGAATATGCAAGATACAACACAACCATGACAGAAAAACCACTACATAGGAATATTACAAAACGGCAGAGAAACTGTGGGGTTGCTGAGTTTTTTAACTGCTGCAAGAATAATCAAGGTTTTTCATGCAACCATTCCCTCTCCAATTCTGTCTATGTAGAAGAAAGTTCAAGAAAGTGGAAATAGCAAAAGAATTTAACTATTTCCTAATTAAGGCAGTTTCTTCAGTTGTTCTGCTTTCCCAGCACATAAGTTCTCACTTTTTCTGACACCTATCATGTTGCTAGATGGATTTTTATGATTAATATGCAGGAAAGAAGATAAATGGATCCTTCTCAGTGCAAATATTGATTGTAGAACAAACTGAGTACATCTCCTAAACAGCTGTAGTCAGAGAGTATAGCAGCATTCACTGTATCAACAACACACAGTTTAATGGTGAAGGGAAGACCATGACCTCATTTCTCCAACACATTTTTCCCCACCATATCAGCTTCCATCACCATCCCACTGTCCTACCACCTATTCTTTTACTGGAAGCAAAAGTCTATACCAACAAATGAACTTTGAGAAATACTGGAATGAGGATGCTGTTAATAAAATAAAATGGATGCAAAAAAAGAGTTCTCATTTGCTAGAGGATCCATCTGCAATTTAAACAGTGTTCCAATCACAAAGAAAAAGGTAAAAAATCACACTGCAAACCCAGGTGCCCAAACATAGCACATGCTGAATACTAGTCAATGCCTCAGGCATCTTCTCTTTATCATAGGCTGAATTTCCAATGAAGCAAGTTGAGGCTGGACATTTTTGTAATTCTGTTTTTTCTAATACTTCAAATAGATGCTTAAACATAAAACTAATAATTATAATGACATGTTTCTCCATTCTTTTAATTAATTTTCCCATTAAATATTATAAGTAGTATCTACTAGTCTGCAACATTTTGCATGCTGTTTGTACTGTGCTTTCTTTAAGGAACCAAGCAGCCTTTGTATTTAAACAAATAGACATAAAAACTATTGTAAGCACTAGTCAAAGTTGATTCTCAAGTATAACAAGCCTGGAAATTTGGACTATCAATGCTTCCCAGACAAATACGTTACTTGCACTGCTTACACGGGGCATCCTCTGTGCACCTGAATCAGCCATGGGCAGGCAGAGATGGAGAACTGGCATGGGTGACTGCTGTACATCACTGCCCAGCTCCTAAGAAGTCAAAACTGGACTTAATGCTGATCTTGAATTCTATGGGCAGAAATTAACTGTATCACTTCCCTCAAATTGCTGAATTCCTAAACAGACATTTGAAAGGTCCAAACAAATAAAGTGGAAGCAAACACAGAAAAGAAGGCACAAATGCCAATGCTACATATTTGCATCCACAGAATGGCTGATGAATTTAGTGACAAGAGATTTCTCAGTGCTTCAGATTGTTACATAACTCACCTATTGGAAAGGCTGAACCCCAAAAAGGAGAATGAAACAATATTTGGTTTCAAAGGCAAGAAAAACATCTTCCATTAGAAAGAAATACGTGATTCTGACTCTCTTACCTGCTGAACGTATCTGTCTGTAGTTTTCCACATATAGTAATATTCTATTATGCTTGTTAAGGACTTCCATGGGAGCTAGGGACATAAAAAAAAAACAGCAGTCATTGCAGGGAACTGGCACACAGCCTCACTGAAAATTCACATGATTCCTTTGACAGTTTCTAGCAGAGCCTTGCAACTACTAACCCTCCTAACAAAAAAAGACAGTCTGAATCTCTTCAGGGCATTAGACGCACACGGGACCCATGTTACAGCCCTTTCAAAAGAGTTCTTTCAGTGTAGAAGTAGAGCAGGTTACAGGTAAATCTTCATGCTGCATTGGCTCCACAGTAAATAATTTGAGAGGCACAATGTGAAAGGAATCCCACTGGCTCATACTTACTCTGGGCAGCAAAGACTCAGGCAAGAGTCACAGCAACACCATCACAATTCTGATCTGCTTAGCTTCTATGGAGTTTGCCCACTAAAATAAGGTAACAACTACTAACGGAACTGTTCTCCGTGTGAGAAGCATAAGTATTTCAGGACCAGTGTATTGTGCTATTTCCAAGTCCCTCTGCCTGAAAGATTAGAGTATGGGACAAGAAACACTAAAACTACTGGTTTTGTTCCAGAGGACTCAAACAGCAATACAGTGAAACTTGGCTCTCTTTACTTTGCTCCATTCAATCTGCATGCTGAGCACCTAGAGTAGAGCTTCGGACAAACTACAGGACACTTCCCTTGGATGCCCAAGATCCCTTCTTAAACTACCAAAAGGCCCTTTCTGAAATCTCATTATAATAAGTGACTAAATTTTCATTTTTCTGAAGGCCCAATAATTATTCTCCTTCAAACACAAATAAATCTACAGCAGCTAGGCTGTCACAACAGTTCCCTAAATCCTTCCTCAGCTGTAGTGGAGCAGATGATTTTAAATTAGTGTCTCTAAAGGAAAAGCTATCATCTGTGATCTGAGATTCTGACTGTATAACAGGCTGTCATCAGCATGAGGTCTTCCTTGGAAAGTGCCCAATATATAGCATGACATACACTCCAGTTCAAAGCCCACTTCTTCAACATGAAGAAAACCAACACAATTTAGACAAGCAGTAAGCCAGCTCTGCCACTGATTAGAACTGGTCACCATGTGGGCCCTCATTTTGTATACTTACAAAATCTTGCTGAATGTCAGTGAAATCTTTTCCATATTTTTCTAGTGCTTCCTCAAAGAGGTTTGCCTCTGAAGCAGACCACTCCTCCATCTCATCTCTGCACAGGACTGGCCCACCTTGTGGCACAAGCGCAGAGATTGCCTTGGAAATGTCATAGACATTTTTGTGCAAAGTGTCCATAGCATGGAACTACATAGTTGTACAAGAGAAAGAAAAATGTCAGAGCAAGCATCTAGGGAAGAAAATGCTCAACGGTGAAACAGTAATAACAAAAATTCTGCACCAAAGATTTGAGGGTGCAGTGCTGTGCACCTAACACAAAGTCAACAAAAACATGTTCCAACTTCAGACTCCCTGTAATTGTCAGCATACAAGTCTAATGTTCACTAACAACAATGGGGGTTTTGTGCCATATCAGTAATTCCTACTTAGCTATTCACCCGTACCACCACTGTAGCACTTAGGGTGTGTATTATTAAGTGCACTATCCTGTGTATTTAAGAAAATCCACAAGATAGGGACCCATTCACCCCAGGACTGAGCAGGCCCTGTTAGATACCATCCACACACGTGACACGAAGACAGAGGTCCAAGAGCACATTATTGTCAAATAAGCCACAAAAATAGCACATAAGAAGATAATTAAGTGCGGCAGCATAGGCATAAAGTCTCTTCAATGGCCAGAAATCCTCAGAAGATTCAAGTCAAGTCACACATCATAGCTGAGTAGGAAAAAAGAATTGCTCCCATGAGCAATTACTCCTCAGAAAGCTGAGCTATGACTGTCTGCAAGTTGTGATTTACAAGGGCTGAGAACATGTTGCGAGGGAGGAATTGGTATTAGTAAATGAAATTTTGGCTTTATTTCCTGATTTCTGCAGCTTTAATCAGGATGCTATTTGCCTTTCATCATACCAGTTTTGTGCATGTGCATAATTGATCTGCAGTGCTCTATCCTAGAATTTATTCTATATATGATTTCACATTACTCCAGTTATGAGGTGAGGCTTTGATAACAGTTCTCTGGAGATGTCATAAATTTTATTCAAATTTTCATTAAACTAGCAAGAAGTTCAAGTTTTCCTTTCCTGTACATACTCAGAATAATTTATGATTATAAAATATTAACATCACCATTCCTCATGTACACTAAAATACAGCTCACTGAAGGGAAGAACTGGATCAACTGAAATTTCTTATCTGACCACAAGCTCTTCCCCCAGACAATCTTGCCCAAGGATGCCAGTGACAGTCTGGTGCTGGGGAAGTGATGAGGAGTGGCTTCTGGCATTACAACACTGCAGGCAGGCAGATCTGCATGCTTCTTAGGGCAGCTACTAAGCCCATGCCAGAGATGGGCTGTGAAGCATGTCCTCAGAACATTTTAATAAAACAGAACAAAAGAAAAATAGCTCCTAGACTTATCCATGATGGATCACAGGAGGCACAAGGCCAGAAAAAGTTACTCCACATGTAAATAAAGGGTTCCTTTACAAAGGCAGGATCTGTTTCACAGCAGGCCACAATTACAATCCATTTGCTCCTCTTTTTGCCAACTGTTATTGCTGAGGTGAGTATTTTGCATTTCTCAAAAACTTACAGTACTCTTAAAAAGATCTTACCAGTGTGATGTCCCTAGAGGCTGCTGCAGCGCTCATGTGCAAACTTGGCTGTCTGACAGAACTACTGCAATCTAATGCTCGGGCAAACGTACCAACAGACCTGAAAGAAATTAAACGGAGCATTAACTTTAATGCAAAACAAGAATAAATATAAACACACAACCAACACTCTTTGAGATCAGCAGATTCCATTTCTCACTAACAAGATTACATGGTTTAGCACAGTTCTGACACACTGACCATTCTCTTCAGATGTGGTTTGTTACTACAAACACTTTACTCAGTTCGTATGACCAAAGAGGCTTAGGCCTAGGAAGGGAAACAGTGAAAGACTCAAGGATCACAGATGGGGGAGTTTTGAAGTACTCTCTTATACCTTATCTCTCAACAGACTTAAGCTTTAACAGAAACTAAGCACAGGCAACATTTATGAATGGCAAAGTCTGTTCTAAAACAGCAAGAGCAGTGCTGTGTTGTTATCCAGAGATAGAGAGAGATGCCAAGATCAGACAGAAAAAATGCAGTAACACAAGCTTTTTCCTGAAAGTTTCCATAAAGTTAAAAATAATCTTTATTTTACAACTTAATATTGAATAATAAATATATATTATATAGCCTGCACAAGAATACAGCAATTCTCAAATACTTCCCAAGGCAAGCCATTCCTGCACTGAGATCACAATCCCCATGATGCTCCTAACCTTATTCCTAAAGAAACTCAGTTGGAGAAATCTTCAACAGGAAAATCAGTTCCAGCAATTCCTGCTCTCCTCACTGCTTGCTCCACCACATGGGTGAAACACTTGTGCTCCTGCACAGCAAACTGGAGCCGAATTCCTCTGAGCAACTACAGCAAAACCAAGTGGGCTGGGTTTTCATCTCCCCTTGTACCACTTCCTCAAATTAGTTGAGCACACAGAGGAACTAGTGCTCAGCAGCACAAGAACAGGAAAGGTAAATGCTTAAGCAGTAGTTGTCATCAAATACTTAAGTTTGGCCAAAACAGAAACAAGACTCTCCCACTCAAGGTTTCTGTGGAGATTCACACTTCACCCTCTCCCTGGCCCTCCAGTCACCATCCCCATCCTGCTTCACAACTTCCCCACTCCCAGCTTTAGCTGAACTGGTACTTTTTGTGTGTATGTTACTGGCATCTTATTATAAACTGGACCACTTTGCTGATTCTGGGTAGAAGCAATTTTTATACTGATCTCCTTAGTGATCCTCATTACAGTATGTATCTTCAAGTGGCTGCATCAGCAAACCCAGTGGGCAGCAGTCAACAGTCAGAAAGAACCACTAGAAGCAGCCTTACCGCTAAAGCCTACACACAGTGGAAACCCCCATCACAAAGCAACTCTACAGTCACTCTAAACCAACCCACTTGAAAAAACCCATCCAGCAGGCTCTTCTACCCTCTCACTTCCTGCTGGGTCTTCCTCACACCAACACCAGAGCACTGTGTGGCTCAGAGGCAATTTGAATTAATCCTGCTGCAAATTAACCCAGAAAACAAAGATCTTAGCATTTTGGTGGTGTCCTGTATTTCACTTGATTAGAAGCAACTGCGAAAACACAGCCTTGTCAAGAAGGGTCTCTTAAGTAGCAGGAATACCCTTTGCTGGGGATATTCCAGCTCTTCCCATCATTCCATCTGTTTGTTCCACACTGCCCATGGAGATGATCCTCCCACCATTTCCATCCACTTTCCTATGTTCATCCAATCAAGTAGAATTAATCTGTTGCAGATAAATCATTTAGTTCAACCAGTTTTACTTTACTGTTGACACAGGTCAAGGGAAATGGCAATACATCATGTAAGCAGCACAGTAAAACTTTCAAGAGCCTGAATTCTATAGTGATTCCTTAGTGTAGCTAGAATACTATGAACGTCATGAACCTTAAAAGAGTCTATACAACAAAAAGCACATATTTAACCAATGGCAAAAATATATTAACGGATTCTGAACTGTGATATTTTCTTCAATGTGGACTGTAGCTGAATTTTAATTTTAACCAGCCTGGTTTCACTCTTGGCTCCTTGTTACTGGACGCTCACACAAGGCCCAAGCAGCCACACAAAGGGTTTTAAGTGCTGCAGTTCAGATTAACCCTTTTTTTTTCGTCATTTCGGCTGAAGTTCATCATAATGGCAAGGTTTAGCTTCAAAGTACATAGAAGAATAGCCGCGACTGTGTATTTCTGAGTACACACACACTTTTCATCTTGAGTACTTAAACCACCGCATTTCACAAGGTCCTTCATTTACACCAATTCTTTTTTATTTTTCCTCAGAATTTCTCCGAGCTTGTGTCTTTCAGCATGTTGAACACATGGTACTGCTATTTGACACAAAGGTGCCCTCATTGCATCATCTAGAAGCTTCAACCAGAATCGGAGGGCTCTGTCAGGCAGACTGTTACAAACAAGGTCTAGTACTGCCTCTCTGGCAAGCACCCCATCGACTTACCCCACATCAGGCACAGCAATGCCACGCTTGGGAAACTTCAGGAGAAATTTTGAAAGCATGGTAACTCATGAAGGGAAAACTAAGAAGCAAAAGGTGGACGGAACTAGGGCCCAATTCAACACAGTATCTGAAATACGGGTTTAACTCTTTTCCAGGGCTAAAGGCCTTGGCTGAAATAGGTAGCCCTGCAAGTCAGAGTCCACACCTAACAGACAGAACAAGCAATGAACAGAACCATTAAGAATAGCAAACAAGATACTACTATAGCAGCTTGTAACTTCACACATCCCTTTCCTAACCATATCCAATAACTTGCTCCACTGACTACAGCCAGCAGAAAGGTCCAACTAGCCATCTACATACAACACTTTCCTCCCATGCAGTCCTACAAACCTAGCTATAAGACACAGAATTTGGAGTATTACCATTTTTAAGTTTTTTTCTCCCCTCCTCAAATCATTCAATCCCTAGTTTTTAGAAGAGTCAAAAATCTAGTATGCACTTCTGTTCATATAAATGCATACCAATGAAAAAGATCATTTTTAAAAAAGGAAAAGCTGATCAATAAAGATTGCACTGGGCTTAAATGAAAGCACGCATTTCACCATCTGTACAGATATGCAGGCTTTTTCTTTTACTTTATTGTGCCTACCTATTGGAATCTAAGCATTAAAAAGCTTCTGTGCTCCATGAAAAACACTTTACCAGACTTCTTAGCAAACTATTACTAGATGTTAGAATGTCACTAGATTTGAAAAAGGGAGAAAATAG
This sequence comes from Forpus xanthops, assembly GCA_032466535.1. Lineage (NCBI taxonomy): Eukaryota > Metazoa > Chordata > Aves > Psittaciformes > Psittacidae > Forpus > Forpus xanthops. The sequence continues at coordinate 29,764 of JASSUY010035745.1, forward strand.
AGTAACAAACTGTCAAGAATCTAAGTCACTAAACTTTTCACATGCTGGCTGAAGTATTTGAAAAACCTCACCAAGTAAATGAAAGTTTTTGTATGCCATTTGCTATTCTTTTATGGAAGTGATTAAGTTGTAATCTGAGTAGCCATGCAGTTCCCAAGATGGCATGTAAATATCCATCTTCTCAAAATGGAGCAAGCAAATATAGAAACTGAAACCAGCATGCATACTAATAAAGCATAAAGAACTTAAAAAGTGCTTGAAAGAGTTATTAACATTTATTTATTGAAAGGAGAGTTAGAATGCTCTTACCGTGCTACCACCAGGAACTGGTCTATCTGCTTGTCTACTAGTGGGTTGAAAGCTTCCCAAACTTTTGTTTCAAGTTTTGACTGATCTCTTCCATCATCCTCACCTGGTTGAAAAGCAAACCAGAAATGCTTGGTATGGATGTTTTAAAATAGAACTACTTTCTAGATTTTTTTATCTCACAGCAATTTAACTGCTAACCTGTTTCAGTTACTCTGCTTTAACCAGCCACTGTAAAAATTTCATTCATTTATTTGCCATGACAATTTCAGTTTGGCAGGCACAGCAACACATCTCATCTGCATCAGACAATCAGATTTTTAAGCACTGGTCTAAAGGATGCATGTAATAGGAAACAGAATACATCCTTCTCCTGACTAGACAGTCCCTCTTCTGCCCCTCTGCTCAGATAGTCCTTCTCCTTTATCCTGCAGCAGCTCTAGGAAAACCTTTTGGCTGCACTGAGCAGGCAAAGAGCAGCTGGGTTGCAATTTGCATCAGCTGCTAAGGGGGAAATCATGGCATCAGACTCTTTCTTTTCTATTCCTGACTCTACACAAACCAAAACACCCTGAAAAAATACAGGAGCTATTGAGATTTTTTTATTATTTTTTCTGATCCCTTTAAAACATCTGGAGATTATCCTTCCCTGAAGACTGCTGGCCTGCTGAAGGAAGAGAATGCCTTTCAAGTTAGTTCATCCTCAGTTAGGAGGCTTGCTCAGCTGCTGAATAAATACCAGTTTCATAGACAAGTTAAACAAGAGTCCTGACCAGTCTGTTTGCCTGTTCTAACATGAGCCTAACAGTATCAGCAGAGCTCCTAAGCAAAGACAGAAGCATCTCACTGCTTTCACATCTCTTCCCACACAGCCAGGAGAATATTTTTCCAACATGGGCCACAACTCCTGCTCTCTTAGGAGGAGCATCCCAACCAACCTTTCCCCATGTGTTACATGGGTCTCAGAAAGGAGCCATTAGACACCAATATTCCTCATCCCTCTCAGTTTCTCCATCCACTTTTGGATCTGTAGGGTAGTGCAATGACAAATCTGAAGTTAGTTACTATCTGGTAATACTACTACTCCCTCTTCCTTGGGCTTGGGTCCTAGTGGTCTTACTGCTCTGTGATACAGTGGGAGCAGGCAGAGGTCTGAGAACACATTCAGGCCAGCAAATTTTTCCTCCTGACTGTTTTGCAGGTGAGAAGTCTAGGCTGGCAGCCAATGCTAGAGATGGGGAGAGAGGGCTCTGAGGAAAAGGCATCCTGCAGCTAACAGGCAAATTGATGAGGGGAGACAGCATTTAACTGGCAGTAATTTAGGAGGGACACTGATAGGGAAGTGAGGCTTTATCAAAAACACAAAAGGCTTTATAGTTGCAATGGAAATTTGTGTTTCCCATGGAAATTCTGAAATCTCTTACTAGAAGAGTGCAAGCTCTGAAAGAGACAATTAATTCAATTTGTTTCAGCAACTTTTATGATTTTGGACAAATAGCCTCCTAAAGACTGGTTTGAGACATAACTAATTGTGTTTAGTGGGTAACAGCTTCAGCCACCAACAAACCAGGCTGTTGCTGTACACATGACTTGCCAGTGGAAACATCCACCTCTCACACCTCTACAGGCTGCACACATAAGAGTGGCCACATTCAGCACTCAACAATTGAAATAAATTATGGAAATTACCCTCTTTTAGTAAGTCTGTTATATCTGCCTGGTATCTGTTTCCAACTCGGATCTCTCCTTTATCAGCGAGTAGGGTCTTTTGTTGAGGATCATATACTAGTGAATAAAAGAAGAAATCCTAAAAATAAGAGAAAAGTAAACAGTGTTATTAGCTTTTTACTTATGGTTTTGTATACATACTAGAAAGCTTTTACATTTTGAGACTGATTACCAATATATAGATTTTAAAATTGGATGAAGAAACAATAAATGAACCACTGGTTTTAAAACCCCACATTAAATGCTGCCACTTTCTAAGTGTAACAGCTCTCCCTGAAACCCAGCCATTTCCTTAATATATAGTCTTTGAAGCTGAACAAAGCTCCTCTTGCACAAATGAGGCTCAGAAAGGCCAGAGATAATTTTTAGTAATACCAGCTGTTTCAGAACACAAGATTGCACTTTCTCATATACCAAAATAGCAGTACGAGATGCTAGTGACTTATCTGCATAAAAATACTGGTACAAGCTAACGCATAGCTTCAAAGTGTTACCAATTAAACACTCCATAGACACAAAGCCCCAGACAACCTCTGCGGCCTCTACTGGATTTGCTCAAGCTTGTCAATATGTCTCTCATGTTGGAATGTCCAAAGCTGGACACAGCACTCCAGAAGTGGTCTCAGAAGTGACAAACTGAGGGGATGAAACTCTTCCCTCTACCTGCTCGCTACACTCCCGCTAAACTAGACCAGAATGTACTTTGCTTATACTTGTCACAGATATGCACTGCTGACCAATTTCTTGTCCAGCTCCATCTAAGCTTAAATCACCATGCGTCCTTCAGCTTATTACTGGGAGAAGGATGGCAGATTTGGCACCAGCAGTAATGAGCTGCAGGTGGCAACACATTAATTTGCTGCTTTTGTTTAAACAAAGAAAAAAAAAAATAAAAAAGCTGCTTGGCCTTTTTACCTGGGTGTGTAAAATTAAAGCAAGAATTCATACCAGAACAAGAATGCCCTGCCAAGATGAAGAAAGAAAACAGCCAAAACTTTAACTACTTAAAAGAGCACAATACAAGTAATTTAACTGTTCTGCATGGATAAGTACTTAACTGTAGGTACGGAGTAACGTACTGGAGACCAGGTATGCTCCATGAATGCATAGTGGGGATACGGGGCAGGAAGAGAGCTCTGATAGGTCATGAAATAAAAGACCTTTCATAATCTCTGTTCACAGCAACACTATGACCAGGAAAGAAAAGTGTTTTTGAAGAGAAACACCGGGTTATGTATTGCATCATTCTTCACATATCGGGTTTCTGGCTCATTTTCTTTTTTGCCATATTTCTGTGTCAATAGCAGGCACCCTGTTTAAACATCTCATTTCATGCTCACCTCATTTTCCCTTTCCCTATATTTGGTATGTGTCAACTGCATGCAACAAAAATGAGGACAAAACCAGCATCAGTTTCAAGCCCTGTTCATCTTCACGAAGAGGTGGCAAGGGAAAAGAGTCTCCCAATCTGTTATACAAAGCCCGAAAAAGGAAGAATCACTGTGAGTTTCCCCAGTAACATGGCAAAAATTCTGCAGGCTAAGGCTTCTAAGGTACAAACTAGTTCTGTTCCCCAGCCCTGCACATTACAAGACTGGTATCACAACAGTAACGTTTCTCATGTTTTCTTTAGATGCCTAATGCATTCAGCATCCAATGTACAGCACATTACAGAGTGTTAAAACATGGTAACTCTGTTTTCTGCTCCAATTTTAATAAAAATTGTCATTTTTGGGGGCAGAGATCACAGTCTTTGGAAGGGAGGAAAAAAGCCAAAAGAGAGCCAAGCAAGCCAAGCCTGCTTTGCCACCTAAGAAAGCTACTGCACAAAAACTATCACCTGTGCAGCACAGTGCAACAGACAAGACAGGAACTCATAGCAGTCTCCTCCAGCAAAAAACATGCCACTTCCCCACCATGAAAACAGGAACTCCAAGGGCAGGAACAATCTCAAGATATGTCACGATTAACAGGATAGAAGTTTGCGAAATGCTGTTCCAGCACCGAGCCAAGTCAATTGGAAGGGTTGTCTGTGACTGGGTTTGAGGAGGTGGGATTCAGTTGCATCCGAAATGACATTTTTGACTCCTACTCCCAACAGGCACCAGGCTCAAATCTACTTATAGGTAGAAGGGAGCTTCAGAGTATATGAAAAGTAATTTATATTATGGCCGTGTAAAGAAATCTGGGTCTCTTGCTCCCTGTCATACACAAAGTTCAAGATATTACTATATTTTGAGAATGTATCATTGCATTAAAAAAAAATGTAGGTAAAACTTTTGTCTCACAAGACTCCAGGTTCTAAATATAGCCTTTTATTTATTCAGCATTAAAACACCCAACTCTAGGACAAAGTATATGCAGTGCAACATTAATGCTTTTCAGGTATGCTGCCCAGCAAATACGCAATCCAAATACTGCTGTAGTAATAAACAACACATTGGGCCCCAAGAAAGGCCAATTAAGTCTTTCTCTGCCAGGGAAAGTCATTCATTGTGGAGGGTTTTTCCTCTCACAGTATTTGACTGCAAGATGCTCTACTGCTTCTTTTTTGTTATCACTATGAATTTTCTCTACAAAATAAACTCCATCCTTCTCTACCAGTCTCAGATTATATTCTTGCACTTTGCCCGGTTTTGTCTTGAACCAAGCATGTCCTATAAAAAAAAATAAAAGCCTCTCAGCTCTTCTCCCAACCAGAGCCTCCTCAACTGAGGAAAGACTGAAGTTTAAGGGCTAAATATGAATACAAGAACAGGCTGTAATCCCCAGATGGAATGCAATCCCAGTGCCATCTTCTTCCATAAAAGCATGAAATTCAGTTCACGCAATGAGCGGGATTTCTGAAAACATTATTAAATGTCAGTTTAGTGCCAACGCAAACTATAATTTAAGGAACAAAGCAGATCCTTGCATACTCTTGCACATGTGAACTCCCGATCACCACTATGCAATAAGAACAATTTTTCAGAGGGTTTCACAAGAAGTTTGGTGCTCACAACAAAATGACATGGCTCTTCAGAATCCTCCATGCTCATTTCAGCTGTCAGAACTGCATATGCTGAGTTTGCAACAGTGAAGAAAAAGACTTCTCTCTTTTAATTTCAGATCCCAGACAACACCCAACATGTTTGGAAAGATTAAAGTGACCTGCCAAGTGTTAAAATTAAACTATGACTTTCTACTTCTCCAAAGTGTTAGACAGACACACAATCTCAGAGCTTCCCTACCCAAACCCCTAGGCCACCTAAGCTATAGCCAAGAACCAAAGCCACAAAGAAACTGCAGAAGAACTGGAGAAAGAAAAAGGCTCAAAGTCGAAGTACAGTACAGAAATAATGGTTATTTCATAACAGCTTGCAAACTTATTTTCATTAAGTCAGTGTGGGTGAGGGGGGAAATGTATTTTAACTAGAGCACTTTATTTTTAGGAGGGACACCAAAAGGAATGGAAATGTCAGACATGTGCCCAGCAGGCAAAATTCACACAAGCCTCTGGATACATCTGAGCAGAGCAGTAAAACTGATGGTACATATAGTTTCCTGCAGAACAGTGAAATCAAATGCTTTTGCCATAACTGGCTATGCCCTTCTCTTGAGCTGCATGGGAATTCAGTATCTACAGGAAATTCAGGTTTTCCAGTTGCTTTTTCTCTTTTTCTTCCCATTCCTCACTCCTGCTACAAACCCAATTTTGCCAGGCACAGTACAAATGTCAATGCTGGTCTCCTTCAGCCTGTTCTCCAAATGTAATGGAGCAATCTTCCTGAGGAAAATGACAGAGAAAGGGTGGAAAGAGGAAAACAGATAACACAAACGTAATTTTGCTATGCTTACCATCTCCTTAAAATTTTCTATGTACATGTTTAGCCTCCTTTGAGGCAGACAGCCTCCGGCTGAAAACCTACTTTTAGTGGTCATATCATATAAGGAATCAAACAACAAATTCCCTAAAACTGCTTAGGCTTTATTGACAAAAGCCATGTTAAGAAAAAAAAGAAACCAAAAAGAAACCAAAACCAACCAACCAACAAAAACCAAACCCAACAACAGAACAAAATAAATCCTGAAACATTTTGGAAGCAAAGAATGGATTAAGAAGAGGGACAGGGGAAAGAAACAGTTCATAACAATACCATTCAGGGCTAGGAATTCACCAGACAGCAACTATCTCTTTCTTAATCTCTTCACCCTCTACCCAAGCACATTTGTGTTCCTAAGCTTTCAATTTCTTTACCATCTGTCCAAGTTAGTTTGCATCACAGCAAAATACCATGTTAAGTGACAGGACACATTCAGGGAACTCTCTCATTCTGTGAAATCTCTAAGTGCTTGCTCAGTTTTAAAAATAACCTGCATCACTCATCTTGCATTTTGAGAGTTCAAAAAGATGAAAAAGAGAAATCTCTTTCTATTCCTACATATGCAATCAAGCGGTTGCATGATTAGAGGAAGCTAGCTCCCTTTTCTGTCTCAAGGTACCTACCTGTAACATTAGCGGTAACAAAAACGTGTTGGGAGCAATTGAGAATAAACACTACTTAAAAGTTGGATACTAGCAAATCAAAACTAATTTCAGTTTAACTTTTTCATTCAAAGTGGCATATCCTGGGCTGCTAGCTGGTTACAAACATTTCTGAATACAATGTCCCTTGTTTGATGCACTGCCATTTGGCAGCCCTGAACAGACTTGAGATGTTTCTAGTTTCACATTCCAAAGAGAAAACTGTTTAATCTCTATGCTTTGTTTAAAATTCTCTTAAACCAGAATATCAGATTTAATTAATCTTATGCTTAAATAATTACTAAAGAAAGCTAAAAATTGACTTTAAAAGAAAGGCCAACTATGAGACAGAGACTACAGTATGATCCCTGCAAAAAAAAAGATCCATTTTCTCCTTGTTTCTTAAAGGCTGGTGATGACTTATCCTACTGTTTCTAATTACAAGATTTCCTCTGTTGTATAACATTTTAATGTTTTCAAATGCAAATCTAATGCTTGCAGATGTATTCAGTTTCTGTATCACCCACCCTGTCTCATCTCGGGCATTAAGCTCCAGGTCTGAATTCTGAGTCTGCGAGGAGCAAGTAAAGTTCTCTTTATAGAAGGACAGGGGGCCTGAAGTTACAAGGATGTAAACAACAGGTCTGGCCTCTAGATCCACAGAGGTTTATATCAGAATGAAGGAAGTGTAAAGCTTCCCACTGTCAATGCCCAGTATGCGTAGAAATAAAAAGAACCACCTTCTTTTAGAAAACCTGCAAAAAGCCACCAATCCTAGACTGTGCCAGAATAAGCTGTTCAAGGTTGACAATTCAGAAAACGGTCCATACCTCACGTTCCAGATATGATTTAAGGGACTCTGTCTCATTTAACAGAGTAACACTGCATTTGCCTCTGAAAAAAGAGAAACACATTTTATGAAAAAACATCTTAAATGCTCATGTGATTCACAAAATGGTATAACTTAAGTTGTAAACATAATTTAATAGTACACTGAAGAACACTTTAATAATAACAATAACAATAATAACAATAATGCACTGGAAGAAAGTAGTCATTACCTAATGTGTGTGGCTGGCAGGGATTCCAGCTGTCGTGAGAGAAACAACTCACGATGTCGCAGCTGATGCTTCTGTTTCTCTGGTAAATCAACCATTTCTGGATTTTCCATCTCTTCTTCCATTTCTCCTAGTTACAAAGAGACAAAATTGATCATCAAATACAGTGCAAGTATTTATTCTGAGCCAAACAGGATGAGTTGCTCCAAAACCTTTGCTAAATAGTTCACATTAATTAGATTAAATCTAACTTCATCTGAATCCACATTTCAGCCAAGTGAATAATGAGATAATTAGCATAAAACCTTTAAAGATGCCTGCGAAGAACTGCACTGGCATCAAAACATTCCAGGTACACACAGGTCATACTGGCACACCAAGCTGAAAGTCACATACTATTCTATGATTCTACCTGCTACCAACAGACAAGCTCTGAGAAGAGCTGTTCTTAGAGACCTCATCACTGCTCTGACAGATTCATCAGGAAGAAGCTAATACATGGCAACTGAGGCAGCAAAAGCAATGTCTTTCCTCTCTTGCCAAGCATCAGCTACCTTACACCCTACTCCTCTTTTAGGATATCACAGATTCTTCCATCCTGACTTCAACAGATTTTGCAGGAAATGCCCCCTGAAAAGGTTACTTTATTTATTTAGCATATTTTATTCTCTTTACCCCAACCACAGCCAAAAGTTCACAGCACAAGACAAATGCCTAAGGCCACTCTTCCAAGACACTCTATCCTACCATACCACACACATTTGAATGCCTTGCTGCTGCATTTCAAAAGCTTGCTTTATTCTGGTGTACTGATCCACCATGTCTGGCTTTGAGCTATCCAAGCTCCATCCAATCAGTTTTTAAATGAATGCCATAAGTAAATATATGAAATCACCACACCAATACACAACTGATTCAAAATATCTAGAGGCACCTTTCTTGTAAGAAATAAGCTGTTACTATGTTTTGTGTTCATTAGCAAGTATCTTCTCCACTATGTAAGACAAAGCTGTAAAAGGCAAAATACTCCCCTCAAAAAAACTCCAACCCCCCACCCCCCAGAAAAAATGTGCAAAGCTTCTTCATGACGAAGGACTTCAAAAGAAAACACCAAGGTTTCTGACCCCCAAGAAATTAAGGCAGTTACTGTATTTTCTGAAACCACTGAAAGAAACAGAAAAGTTTCCCGGACTGTAATAGAATGAGCTGTAAAGTCTCATGCATGAATTGAAAAACTCTAATTTTATGGCAGGAGTACTCTCAAAGAGCAGACTTATGCCTGCAGCTTAATCCAACAGTTGTTGCCAAGAAACATTTCTAGTAAGAAACACAGTCAAGCACAGCTATGATTTATATACCCTTAAGATTAGTTAACTATAATCCTCATAGTTATCCTAAAATAAAGCAAACAGAAAGGAGAGATCTCCATTTTATAAAACACTAAAATTGCACTCAGTTTTAAACAGGCCACCATTACATTGAAGAGAGTGACATACAATAATGTACCCTTCAGGTCCCCCACAATTTAGCACCTTTTTATTGTCCCGGAAGAAGACCTGTCATTTATATGCCCCTCAGGTAAGCTGCTCCAGAAAGGAAGGAAAAAAAAATATCAGCATAATTAAACCCGACTGCAACATACAATAGCTCTTACACCACATGTCCTAGGAACTGGAACACCAAATTTACATTTGTGTCACAGTTTCATGGTTCTGCAATTTATTTACTGAAGTGGATTCTGGCTTAGTTGAAAATTAATATTGTGGCTGCTGACCTACACTACAAATATATCAGCAGTAATCCACAAACAAGTCAGTTTAAGTTCCAAGGTAGCTCGCCTTAAAACCGAAGGATACACAAATGAAAAGGCATTCATGCCTGCACTTACAACAGCTTTGGATAATGAGAGTAGTGCATTGTGTAATGCAGGAAAAATACTATAAGGACCAACCTAAAATACTTAATATCGTCAGTATATTTAATAGCTTAAAGGTTTTTTTTTTTTAATTACATTTAACGAAAAAATATATATAGCAACCACTTTGTGCCAATCAAATCTCTAAGCAAAATGAAACCACACAGCACAACCAAGCTAATCTTGGGAACTACATCCGTTCAGTTAGGCTCATCTTCCAACTAGTGTTTTATTTATGCGTCTAGCTTTTGTAATAGAATAAGGATGGTGGGAAACACGCGTTTTCTTCTTATGCGAGCTCTGCTATGCACAGCCTTTCAAAATAAAAATGCACAATACTCTTCTTCTTAAAAACATTAAAGCCATTTTTACAGGTAACAAACAACTCTCCGATACTCAGAGATAAAATTGTCATAGTTCCCAAAGACAGATTCAGGAATATTTCAAGAAATGACACAAAAAAATCTACACAAGCATCTTCCCTCCTTTTTTACAGCCATGATCTAGTACTGAAGAGAAAGAACCTAGTAAATAATTTTGGAGGCACAGGAAGATGGAGACAGTAGAGGACTGAATCCAGTATGGGCCCTGACAAATAAGGACCATGGTCTTACAAAAATATAAAAATATATATAAGAAATCTTTTCAAAAAGACTTGCCCGCATTTTTTACAGCACTGCAGAATAAGTAGCATGGCAATACAGAAGGTGCAGTACATTGGGACTTCAATCCTCTCACAAACCTCTACTTCAAAATTAATCTCTCTGCTTGATAGATGTGCTTGTGTAGACTTAAAACTAAACATTTAGTCTTAATACAAACAGTAATATATCAGCCATGCAGAAGTAGCCAGTGGAATGCTGCAAGGCGTGTATTACATTAAGTATTATTTGATATTTGATGACAGAATCATTAATAGCACATTAAACAGAGCTTGAAGATGACTTATACTGGAAGCAAGAGACAGGCAGACTGGACACAAATAGCAAGACTCATGTGAAAGCCAACACATATGGGGAAAAATAATTAGAGCAAACTTGGAGTTGACAGAAGAAACCCAAGAGGCAGTAATTGTAATTTAAAATGGCTGGGTGTGTGAGATGTGAAATTAAACATCAATATTTGCTAGAAACTAGAAAGAATAGCAATTTGCTATAGATCAGATTGGGCTCTACAACAGAGGCAGAAAGCACCAGCCCTTTCTCTGCATTCTGGGTGTTGCACAAGTAGCTATATGGCGGAATCCGGAAACACACAAAGGCAAACAAAGTACAGAAATTAGGTTTAGAGAGCACAGCAGGTTGTCCAGCTTGGGAGGCAGTCTCAAAAGACACTCACTAGAGAATTAGCTAGCATGGTTATCACTAACAAAAAGCGTAAAGAGAAAATAAAGAAAAAAATCAGGGTCAAAACATTGGGAAACACAGTAAAGCCAGTGACAGCAACCTGCATGACAGTTCCTCTGGCACCAAAGGAAGCATTGACTTAAAGCTTAAACAGCTCAACTGCGCAGCTTGGAAGGACATTATAGAAGTGTTGCATATGACAAAATGAACAATATAACACCACAGTCCTTCTCCCAGGTCCAGTTTCAAATGATCTATGTTAAGCCTCAACCTTATTAATTTTCTTGCTACAAAAAAAAAAAAAAAATAGATATTGATTCCTAGCTATAGAAAATATTGTGAAAGTTATAACTAATAGAAATCCTCATAGCTCTCAGAAGGAATTTGCTACATTACCAAGACAGCACACTATAATACCTTCCAAAATGTCATGTGACCATCTTTTGCAGCCATGGCTGCAATTACAGGTAGCATACAGAGCAAACAGACACTATCTGGGGCGCTTAGCTCATCTTTCCTCACTGCACTAGCCCTAGAAGAGAAAAAACAGTCTCCTCCTCTCAGCAACAAGAGAGCCAAAGTGTCATTAGTGGATGAATGAATTTGACTCCTCTTAAATCTGCATATGTAGTGTTAGGAGAAAATAGAGAAGGGGAATAAAATTAAATAAATAAATGAAAAGAACTAATCTGTGAAGCTATTGCCAAGCTGCATTTAGACTGGTGTTATCTAAAGTTAAAACACAACAAAACCCAAACAACCCCCAAATTCAACAGCCCTCCTACCTCTTTAGGCACAGAGGTCTCAGGGACTGATTGAGCAATGGCACTTCACTGCAGCAAGACATATTTTTAGAACCTTCAGCACTTACAAAAACCATGCTGCCATGTGTGCCTGGCACTCAAACATCAGCTGCTGAAAACTAACCATAAACCCACCAAACTAACCAGCCCTAACTTATCAGCTCTCCGACCACTACCAACTAGTCAATCACTGTTTTACAGATCAGGATAAACATTTTCAATGATGCAAAGACTGTGGTCATAAGACAGATCACAACCATCTGGAGATGATTGGGGGTGGATTGTTAGAAGGGAGGATAGAAGGTTGTATTCTTGCTGTTAGAATGCTTTTAGTTAATTATATGACATTATATATTTTATATATATATATATTTATATAGTTTCTATATAGTCACAGCATCCAACAGTCACTTGAGGAAAAAAATATCTTTATTACTTCTCTTTCCTCAAGTTCTGCCTGCAATCCTGTTTGCATATAACATTTACCTTAAACCTCTACAAAGTCTCTGGGCAAGAACACTGAACAGTCTCCTACTGGTGAAGCAGCTTCATTTCAGAAAGAGGTGGAGAAATTCCCTAAATAATTTGTGAGGTCATTAAAGAGGTCACTATTTTTACAAATAAAAAGAGCTGACAATGTATGGAAGCCTTTATAAAGCTGAAAGATTTATAGGAGAGCCCAGACAAGCTTTATATCATATGATAAAAACAGTAAGATCACAGAACAAATCCAAGAATCAGGTTGCATACATCAGGGGCTAATTTACAGTCACCAACTATAGAATAAGGTGTTTCCAGCTCATTTCTCTTTATAAAGAATTATGAGAAAAGACAAGGTATCTCAGACTTGTCTGTTTCAGATATTTGATGGATTATACAAGCTAAGGCATAAGTGGGTTTTGCTTTTTTTTTTTTCCCTTTAAATCTTGCAGCATTCATTTCACAACCACATCTTTTTACTTTCTTTATTGTAATATTACAAAATAAACATACTTTTCCCATTCATGCTCTGCCCATATCTTGCCATTGTTTGGTTTCTCGCCGCACTGATCTCAACAGTAGGTCTAAAATAAAGGCATCTTAAACAGAAGACTGTGTGAATCCAGAAATGTCTGCAGTCAGAATGCTCCATTAATCAGCTGAACAAAGGCAGTTAAAAGATCAGCGATGCAGATACGTATATCTACTGCAAATGCATCAAAATGAGGCAACAGGAGACTTTATGGAAATGAACTCAAAGTCAGTGACAGGGCTGATATCTGTACTAGAATCTTAGCATCCACAAAATTCAATTTCATTATATCATGCAGGTTGTAGATGGGATTCTTTTTTTTTTCAGAATAAAGAACGCTGCCCAAAAGCTTAATTTCATTTTCTTCTCCCTCTGTAAGAAGAACAGAAGCCACACAACAGCACTTCTATCTAAATAAATTAAAGCCATTTAGAAGCAATTTTATTCTGCAATAGAAACATACTGGAAAAAATGTTAGTTACTAATGAAATTTACATTAAGAGACAGCCTCAGTTGTCTCTGGTGGTTGTATTATAGGATTGTGCTATAGAAGAATTTTACTGTCTTTCAAACACCTATGAATATGAACAATTATTTGTTAGCATTAAAAGAAACCCTTCAACTTCTTATCACAAAGAAATCTGCCTTTGCGGATTCAAAGAGCATTTATATAAGTTCAAATGCTTCCCACCTTCAGTCTCAGACATGTATTTCTTTGAACTGTTCCTACCTGATTCCTTTACTAAATCTAGTGAAGTGAGACACAGATGAAGGAATCAATAGTCATGTTTATGGTGAAGCTCCTACTAAGCTTCAGCATTCTCTGATAAAATGAGTACTGTGCACTGAAGAGATATCAGAAAAGCTTTGCTACTACAGCTCTTATAAATAGCCAAATCTCATCTCAGTGCCATGTGACTTTTCTCCCAAAAGATGCAATGGTTGCAATGGATTTGAATTTGAATCTACAAGACAAAACATTGAAATTTATCAACAAGGGGCTAGTTGTGCTGCATGTTTTCCCCAATGGCACTACAACACTGAGAACACAGCAAGACATAATATTGTTAAAACTGAGTATCTGATTTAATCAATACCCACAAGGTCCAGCTATGTAGATCTCCATTACATATACATCACAGTCTATTTATATGTACACCAAGAAACACACTAAAAAACAATGCTGCTTGGCAGCCAAGTCATAATATTGATATGCCCAGATCCAACTGCTTCTTTTTCATTAATGTATGCACCTTTGTCATGGGTTCAGCAGCAGCAGCAGTCATTTTTCTTTAAGCAGTAGCTGGTGTAGCACTGTGTTTTGGATTTTTAG
>JASSUY010035745.1:43868-61437 GCA_032466535.1 Forpus xanthops
TCTTTTGATTCTCCTTCCCATTTTCCCCGGGACTGGGGAAGAAAGGGGGGGGGGGGTGCACAGAACTGTTTGAGGGGCCTCAAACTACGACAACCTTGAATTACAAGGATTGATATGGTTGTCCATGCTTTTTGATAAATTTTAAGCAATCTGAACACCACTGTTGTAAGTAAAACAGTTTAGTAACTTCACCTGCTTAGTCTTTTTGCCCCTTTAAACATATCTCCTTTCAAAACTGTTTTGTTAGTACTGCATCCATCATTTTGGAAGGATGGAACAAAAGAGATGATGTATTGGCAGAAGAAGGTGTAATGAAACTAAATCTAATCCTCACCGCAACTAAAATGGAGTCAAATAGGCTAGAAGTGCCTGAGATCAAGTGCCCAACATCACTATTTCTTCTCTGAAGACAGATAGTCTCCATGCGAGCCAGCTAGTATGCCCCACTTTCCTCCTTTTGAATTTATAATGTATAGATCTATAGCAGCTATTTAGTTATTAGGGGTGGAATTTGTGGGTTTTTTTTAAACCATCCAAATTTTTTTTTGCAGTATACTGCCTTACAGATTTATATAGGTAAGCATATAAGCTGTACTGACACAGAACTATTTTCTGTATGCACTTTCTAGCATCTTAAAACCGCTTCTATAACTGGAAGAGAATCATAACATTAAGTTTTTGTTGAGAACTAAGTTTTCATCTCTATTAGCAAGGCATCTCACATGTCTCTGATCTCCTTAGGAGAGGAGTTAATGTCAACGTAAGTTAACAAAACATTCTAAAAAATAATAAAACCCAAGAAACTAGTTACACAGCACACAGGCAAGGGGGCTGAGGCAAGCTAGCATGAACAGCTCCCTGAATTTTATGATAGTTCAATTTCAAGCTTTTTAATTTATTTTTTAAGTAACTACAGCACTCAAAAGAAATTTTCAAGCCTCCTCGCAGTACAGTCATTCTTTTTCCTAATAAAAGGACTTGAAATATTCAAAATACTGAAAGCATGTCCCGAAATTCAGTGCTTTTAAAGTGCGGCACACTGAGCATGTTCAGACTATAGTTATGTCACTATGAAAAATATTAATGTTGGAATTTAAAGAGAATTTCTGTTATCCAGGTTTCAAGTTGGTTTCCTATGATCAATCTATCTACTCAAAAAAAGTATGAGTTGTTTTTTTGGTGGGGTTGTTTGTTTTGTTTCTTATCTACTAATCAAACCAAATAATTAGATGTAATATATGAGAGAGGGAGAATATTTTTCATCCCCAAAATGAAGAAATTTACTTCTGTGAAGCAAGCAGGATGACTTTACTCAGCCCAAACTGAAAACTTACATCTTGTCTGAGAATAGTAAGGACACTTAATAACACTGATACCTGTAATTAAAGTTCTATCAAAGTCTGGACATTTTGTGTAGCAGAAATCTGAACACAAACAAGCTTACTTGCATGTTTGTCTGCCAATACAATCAGTGTACTTGATATGTCTCTTCTTCTGTAGAAGCATACCACCTTTGCTTCCACATTTCCATTGGCAGTCTGAAAGAGGAAAAGAGAAAAATTGAGCACTAATCAAGAACTGAACTGTATGTGCACCAAACTACAAATATCACATAATGTGGAATTTTGTACATGAGCTACAGAGCTCTTATACCTTTTACTTTCTAGCACTCTCCAGCTGCACACACTTAATCTAACAACACCCAGACTCTGGGGTGATCCATTCCATGGTAGGGAAACAAAGTTTGGCCTTTCCTACAAATTCTTTCTGCAGGATCACCATTTTCAGCAGTTACAGATGTTTCAAGGGGCAAGAAATACTACTTACCTGCAGTTACAATGTATTTACATGCCACTTTGCTACTTTTCAGGTAATGCCTACATAAAGTAGAACTCAAAAGCATTTTTAAAATCCTAATTAAAAAAAAAAAAAGAAACGTAATAAGAGAATTCATGTTCAGGCTGTTCTTCAAAATCTGTTGGACTGCAGGAAAGCAAGAACCCAGACATTATTACTTTCACAAAAGGTTTTCTTTCCCTGACAGCACTGGTGAGCTAAACAATGACCAATACAAAAAAAAAAAAAAACATTCAAAAAGGAGAACCAAGGAAGCTGCACCAGGAAATAAACTCTAAACCATTGACAACACACAAAAAGGTCTGACTTTCTGAAAGGTTTGGCATTTTTTTCTTACAACTCTTAAAATGTGATCATCAATCATTTGTAAGATGGCATCTGCCAAACTGTGAAAGTGCCTATCTACAAACTCTGGGGAAAATACACCTATTGGTCCCTAACAGCCAATCTACTGCCTCTAAAATAAACTGGCAAATAATTACAATGTAACTTCAAGGAGTTGTATCCTACTACTGAAGAGGCCTTGAAAAACATGATGGTGGCACTGGGCTTCAGAAACTAGAAGCTTGCAGCTAAGATGTGAATAGAGAAAATGTTCTATCTTTTATACTATTGGCTTTCCTAGTGCAAAGAAAGAAAAGGGGGGCAAAAATCCCAAATAAACAAACCCCACAACAATGGACACAAATATTTGCCCTTGCAGCCTAACAGTTTTTGGTAGAGAGCCTGAGGAGCTTCTACCCTTTTCTGTTAAATAATTCAGAACTTTTGAATTTTGAGGAACTCAGATACAAAGACAGGAGCCATCTTGTAGCCATGCATTGTAGAATTCTGTATTTCATTGAATTGTCATACTTCATTGACACTCAGTGAAAAAAAGGCAACTTAGACACAATTCACTTCAACCTGAAAGGCTTACTTCGAAGTATGAATCAGGGTAAGTACAGTTCAAGCAAGAGTCGCACAAAGATGAGAGACCCAGGCTGAAAGTTCTTTTTCTCAAAGGGGGAAAAAATGAAGAGGGAAAGAAGAGGGGAAAACAAGTCTTTCCTAGAAAGTGATAAGCACTCTATAACTGGTGGAATACAGCTATCAATACCCTCATGGCTATGGATCCATTGCGAACATTTCAAGAACTTGATCTTGCTTCATTAATGGAGGAGGGACAAAAGTATTTATGCAAAAGACTTCCGCTAAAAAGCAGGGGCTACAAGGATATCCTAGCTTTCACATTCTTTCTTTGTAATTATATTGATGCATTTTCTCTTCCAAGTAGCTGGTTAAGAAAAACCTGGTTTTCTATCACCAGTGGCTGAAGAAAAAGACACGATTTTAGTCAGGTAATTAAAATTTAAATCCAAACCAGTGATGGCATATTCCTTTGGGGGCACAGAGAGGCTGCAGTGGAAATACTGGTACTAAAGAAAGTGGCATGTTTAGAATACAGCTAACAACTTCAGAACACTCTCCCCTACCCCTTATATAGGCAAAATTTTAGCATCAAGGCCTTCAGCTGGCTTCCCACACACAAGCTACCATGCTTCCCTTTTAGATACAATAAAAAGGAAATCTGGCAGATGAAATGATATACTGGCCCAAAGACAACCAGCAAAGACAAAGTCTGAGGAAGCAGATAACAGCTCCCAACCTTCCTGTTGAACAAGTCTCCCCAAGAAAGATCAAATTACAAAACTTTCCATCCTCTAGGCAAACCATTATCTTCATATCACATGATCCTGGCACAGGATTCAAGAACTGCAGAAATCTCCTGCCCTACAGGTGGGCATAACCACCTTGAGAATGACCTACCACTGACACACAGTCCTTTCATACCAAAGGAGAACAATCCAGCAGGTCTCAAAGCACTCCAGAAAACCATTAGAACAAAAGTATTTTCAAGCTTCTAATTACCAGAGAACTGCTAAAGAATTGTTTTGATTTTAATCAAATCAAACAGATCATAAATTCAATTAACTTCAAAGACTCGATGGAAAAACTTGTTTACCTTATTGAGTTCTTCTATTCTTCGTATCAAATATGGGTTACTTGAAGAATTCTCAAAGTAGACATAATCTGACAAAAAGAAAAAAAGCTCTTTAAAATACAAACTCCTAAAAAAACTGAATCAAAACCTCCTATGCATACCTGTTAGAGACATCACAGCAAATTCATTTATTGGCACAACCAGTATGTCAAATGTTCCTACCAAATCCAGGATTTTAGGAAAGGAAATAAAACCCCCAAACCAGTATAAGGAACATTTATTAATGCGATCTGAAGGCAATAAACTCACTTTCAGGGGGAAAAAAAAAATACTACAATCTACAATCAGCCTTGAAAGCAAACCATACGATCTTCATTCTCTCTCTGATCAGATTGTTTCTACTTCGATCACACTGTTGTCTTTACTTGCTTCCTCTTCTTATCAAAATCCAACCACTTCTCACCAGCAATACATGTGATCTTTCCCTTTCCACTCCAGCTCGGCTTACACATATTGTCCATTTACTTAGAGTACAAAGAGTTTAATTCTTTCTCCTTTATCTTTCTCTCTACTTCCTGGTCTTTTACACTTACTCCAGAAGCCAAACCCTAAATGAGGCAAAAAAAAAAAGAGGTCCGAGTTCACCTCCCTGTGACAGCCACGCACCCTCGGGTGCTGACCTTTCATACAGATCTAACAACGATTCCTTCAAGACTATTTTCTAAATTCAAGATTATCTCCCTTCAGATTTCCCAGCTCATTATTGTTTGGAGTCAGAACATACTGGAAAGACCCACAGCCCCTGGGCATGACTCAGATAATCTGCAATGAAGACATTAGCACGATGCTTCAACAATGAATGGGTTTTTAGCAGTGCTCACCTTTTGTAAATAGAGACAACTACCGACAATGTTAAGCATAAATCTCCTCAAAATGCTTGTTAAAAGCATTTTGTATCAGAGATATTCTTACCATCTCCCCTGCTCAGAGGAAGTAGGACACTGCTGCTCCTGAAGAGCTGCATCATGAGTTAACCATTCCCCTCTTATCCTCAGGGTGTCCAGGGAGGCACAAGAGTATTCACCCTTGACGTCCTGCAGCAGCCCTTCAAATTCCTCAGGTTGAGCTGCTCAAGCTCTTGGCACTGATCTTCTGAGACTACTGCTTTAGCTCCTGTTATCAATAGGTGTCCCTGGAGTTAACATGCCAAGCTACCCGCTATGTGAGACACAAGAGCACAACAGTGACCGCTGGCCCAGTCACCCAGCAGGAACTGCAGCTGCACGACCTGCCAACAACTCAAGTGTCTTCATGTTCCCTCAACAGGGCTAGCATGCCTTGGGAGAAAGGTCACCTGTTGAGAATCCCAGGGGATATAATCCCAAGAGCGGTAAACAAAGTTTCCAAGCTCTTGTCTTCCCAAAATCTGTGTCATGTGCCACCAGCTGCAAGGACACCTTGCAATGAAGTCTCAACACAGCCTCGAAGTTGTGAGTGACAATGCTGTGTGTGATGCCAGTACTCAAACAGTGCACATCTGGAGTCATCTAACCATGCATACTGTAACTGAGGGTAATAAAGCATAGAAACACTACTTTTTATATATATAATTTAGTGCATCCAATGCTCCACACTTCTCAGACTGATCATCAGCCATCTTCACGCACATGAACATGCATATGAGCAAACTCCAAAACTTCCCTCCCAACTCCTAGAGTTGGGTCTTTCTAAATGTCAATTCCCTGCAGCTTTACACTGGAAAATGGTCTCATCTAAGGAATTCAGATTGGACATCTGGTTTGCAGAAAACAAGTTTCCAGAAATGGTTAAAAAAAAAAAAAAGCAACCAGATCCTAAATTTCCACTCCCAAGCACCAAATGGGAAACAACAGGCTCAACATTACTATGACCAACTCTATCAGAAGTCCAAAACCTAACAGATATTGCCTACCACCAGCAATAATAGCTGCTGTCAAAAGCAACAATGACAGGCATTAAGCAATTTACACACAGATCAGCAAAGTAAAGGGAAATCTTTTTCCCCCACAACAGAACCATCCATGACATAACAAAGGCACTGCAGTGGAAGATGTGAAGCTCTGAGGTACCCCCATGCTCACTGGCCATTTCTCAAGGCTCCACCACCTGAAGAAAGAACGAGTTCTTTCCCTCCAGCCCTCTCATTACTTCCAAGACAACCTGCTAACCCTCACCTCAGGTAGCTTGGATGAGGCTGATGCAAAAATCTTACATTTGTGAACACTGTGACTAAAAATTTAAAGGAAATGTCAATCTCTTCCTTGAAAATACAATTTTGTTAATTTTATGGATTTCAGGTGACTAAGAGCTTTTTTTTGCATGCATTTATGTGCATATTTTCTCACAGACATTTTCTACCCCAAGTGAACATAAAATCCGTTCTTCATGTAACGCTTATTGATTGTAGAATCTGGCATGGATTTAAAGAAAGCTTATCACAGATGAATGGTTTCCAAAGAACAGCTCACCGTGGCATCCAACAGTTTTGAATAATAAAGCCCCAAAACATTTGTTTTGCTCAGCAGAGGAACATCCCCAAACCCCCACTCTGTGATCAACAACTGCAAACAAAGCTCACACAAAACAGTCAACTGCTCACTGCAGAACCGAAGCTGTCCCACGGGATGCTTCAAGAGCTGACACATGACACAGCGTGGAGGCGCATACTTAGACCAATGCCTGATGACTTCATCATGTCACAAATGCACAGCCTAGTACATCTCATCCATATTTTAGACTAATGCCACAACTATGTTAAGTGTATCACCAGTAGCTATGCAACTAATTAAGACCTATTTCCCATTGCTCAAATTACCTAGAAAAGGGTTTCTTCCTCTCTGCAAGTAACGCAGAGGACCCTGCAAATCACAGAAACCAGAATGTCAGCAGATCAGAGAGGAGTAATTTGCATTTTTCATAGATATTTTAACTACTTTAACTAAAATTAAAACCCTATCCTGCACAAAGACATGCTTGAATTACTCACTGTTCCACACATGTAACAAAGAAATTTCAAGCTCAACAAACCACTCTCCAAAATGATGCCTTAGCAGGGGAGAGCACTCTTAAAATTATTCCACAAGCAACAAAACACATGAAGGTTGGTTTCCTTCACACCAGGTTTAAAGGATGCCTAGACCATGCTCCACTGACTCCTACGCTCCAAAACACCGCCTTTCCCCACGAGCTGTAGTTCCCCTTCATCTCCAGCTCCCTCCCTATACCATGGAAGAGCATCCTTCTCATACTGTCTACCCAGCTAATACTATTCCTTTTACTTTCAGGACAGTAGCTACAACTGCCTACAGACACAGAGGGTAACAGAAACCCTCTACAGTGTCCCAGCAATCCAGTTTACAATGGGGGACATCCTGGATGTGCACAAGTGCCTGAGTCTTTGTGCCCTCGGTTAAAACAGATAGGGAAAGAGACAAAATTAACAGACCTCTAAATAACAGGAAGAAACGCATCTTGGCTCCTGTCACAGAACAGGAAGGAAAGAGTACACTAAAAATATAAGGTCTAGGGACAGAAAAGTAGAGCCTCATAGCAAGCAAAGCAAGTCAGACCCTTCAATTAGCAATCCTTGCTAATTTATTTGCTTTCCTACTTACACAATTGAAGGACTAGCCTATCCACCCCGCAGCCCGCAGGCACAGCGTGTGTCCTTACAAACCGCAACCACCATAAAACACATGAAGCTCACCCCTTTCCACCAAACTGCCTGAACAAAGGTTGGCTCAGACTGGCAATTCAATCCCATACTTTCACAACAGCTTGCAGCTTAAACTCACAGTCCCCGAATTAATCAGCCATGCATCCACATAACTGTAATTAAGAGCATCACTCATGCACATTACAGAATTATCTGTGATCAGGCTAAAACAATGACTGAGGATCGTGGCAATACCATATGATAGTAGAGATCATACATATCATAACCTTCTAAAACTCAAGATGTTTTTCTCCCTTTTGCCTACACTATTATACAGTAGAAGTATCTCCATACATAAATTTACCCCAAAACCCTCTATATCTCATAGTATTTTTTTTCCTGAAGTTGAGAAAAATGCTTAACTTACTAGAAAGTGATGCTGTATTACACAGGCACTGAACTGCTGGAACACACAAGAAAGGAGCATACTTGCAACAGAATGACAGCCTAAAGAAATTTTCCACAAAGGCAGTAAAACAATTGTTCTCAATTAGCAGTAAATGAACTTTCTTTTTGCTCTCGTATCAAGACATCACTGCAAAAAGGCTTCCCTCTCTGCCCTCTTCAAGTTGTTGATTAAGCCTACATCGGACCATGAAAAAGAAAATCAGGAGGGGGCACCGCCAAAGAAAGAACACACACTGTCTAGAGGTCATATGTTTAGAAGATTAGACATGTCTGAGCTACCTAATAACCTTATGGGCTTTTAGGCGATCAAGTTGCAAAAATGCCCAAAAGTATTTTTATCCTTCCCAACTTACATCTGCCTTTCAAGCTACGAGTGCTGAGGACTGACCTTGCTGAATACTCCCCATCTTACCTCCAGAAAGTCCTACACACTGCATACAGCATCAGGCTACAGATGTACCTGTGCACAAGGAAGGCTGAAGTCTTCCCCTTCCCACGCTCACTACCACTGTTGGGCAGAATGTGCATTTCCAGACGTGACAAAGAAGCAACTTCACAGTTGCAAATATTTCCTCTGTCCCAAACCACAAAGCTGCTGCCCTGAATTAAAGATGAGCATCAAGAGAGTGCATAAAGATGACCTGCTTACTTTATGACTTCTCTTACAGGAAATACATGCCTCTTCATATTCTGGGTTTCCAATTCAACTCTGGGCCAGCTTCTTTCAGTAAGCTCCAGTTTTCAAATTATTCAGTAGCTTGGTCCTGAATCTGTCAATCACTTTACATTTTGAATAATACAATCCTTCCCAATCTATGTTCTTGTGTAAAAGGAAGCTGCAGGGGCTACACTGCTTTCAGCCTGTAAGTCAAGCACTCTCACCTGGTAGAGCCCAGGTCCCACTGCCTTCTGGGTTGCTTAAAGCACAGCAAACACAACAGATGTTACCTGATGAAATGTTTAGATACAGAACAGACAGAGTTTCAAAAAAAGAAAGCCTTACCAACTCAGTATTTTCACTGCCAGAAATGCAAAACTGAAACAGTTGTTTCTGTTGTTATGAGGTCCAATACACCTGGCGGTATACAGGAACCAAGTATTTACCATTTCACAGATCAAAGGTATTAAAAATATACTGTCAGCACAAGTTCAATTTTTACTTACTGGACAGCAGTATCTGTGGCTACCGTATAGACAGGATGCATGTTGCCCTGTCCTCAGCTTGCTGTGCTATGGGCAACACACCCCTACTGCCGCTCAGCTTCTTAAAAAAGGAGGGGGAATGAACAACAAGCCAAGCACACAGCATCTGAAATATCTACAGCCACTTAGTGAGAGACATGGCAAAAGCAAGCACTGTCTCCTGCAAAAATCTCCATGCAGTTAACAGCAAACCATCATTAAAATTTCATGAGGACAGGTTGAGGTACCTCAGTTAACTCAAACTAGTTTTGCTCTTTTTTCTTGATCAAGGATTATCTACACATTCATATGGTAAACGAAATGTTCACATTTTATTTTCTTGCAAATGTATGGAACTTGTACCTAGAAAGGAGTAGCCAAAATAACTTGGTTGTTTTGAGATGAAACCTACATATCATTTTCTGACTTGCCTCCAAAATCCAGGTTCAATATTCCCAAAACCACAGCCCTTAAGTAGAAGCAACTCACGGCAAGGTCCATGTAACAGGACTACAGAATATGCATAGACCTACAAAAAAGCTGATACAAACTTTTATCAGTGTAAGCTCTACCCATGTAGGAAGAGATGCTACAAGAAAAACCTACCAAAACCAAAACAACAAAACAAAAATGCCACACCAAATCTAGAAAGAACCTGTAATGGTTACAAACAAAACCACACAGAACTCTGCTCAAGCTAAGAAAAACATTCTTTACCCTTCTGGAGGAAAAAAAAAAGCCCATTTAAGTTAACAACATGCAATTCACTTGGACAACCTAACAGCTGCTTGATCCAGTTTAAACTCTGAAACATTAGGTGATCTGGAACTTCCCAAAGGTCTTCTGTTCTTTATTTTCTGTCATGTCAAAGGGGGAAGAAAAATTCCTGTCCAGCTACCTCATATAATTTTTCTTCCTGATTCTTACTGAAATACGGTTTATGCAACTCCATTATCCATCCACTAGTTCTTCCCTATTAACGCCTGAACCCTTTGTTTAAAACATTTCACAGAGGGACAGAAGTCTCAAAGATAATTAAGTTCCGATCACTGTTCCCTATCTTAAAAACACAGATACTATAACTACATGAGAAAGTGAGACAGTAAGACAATTAGAGATATGAAATGGTTCTCACTTCAGAAACAATTAACAGACTAGGTTTTAAAGCAAATCACTGGAGATCCCTCAGTGTTTAGGGGGATTATCAAAAGAGCTTGCTTTCTTATGAACCTCCTGACACCTTTTTTGTCAGTTCTGTTCAAGGCAGGTCTTGGGCTCAATTAACTTCTTATCTGATTCATTATGACCAAGTATGTTCCCATGTATGCTGGGGAAGAAGGTGGGTATTCTGCCTAGCAGCAACAGTCTATAGAGTCAAGATCTCAGCTCTGGATGAGACACTGTGTTCATACATACAGTATCTGTCCCAGTAAAAGAGCAAAATTACAAAGGAGTTGGAAGAGAAGGGGAAGAACCACCCCATGGAAGAAAACACAAATTTTAGACAAATTCAACATCCTTATTTCTGTTCCTCACAGCTCTGTTAGCTGCTTTCAGTTGCAGAAAATCTATGGAAAAAACTAAATAACAGTAACCTCCTGGTTCTTGTGAAGAAGAGCTGAGGGGTGTCAGCTGTACTTCATGGGTCATTCTTCTTAGACAAGAACTATGCCATGCTGAAGTAACTGCTGAGTGATGCCAGCTTAAAGGAAAGGTAGGGAGACTGTGTACAAACAAGACTTGAAAAGAGAATTTGTGAGAATCCTGGAAACAAAATTAAGCTTCCAAAGTACTGCCCTGAGGAAAAAGAAGCAATTCTGCTGCTAGAAATCAATTATATGGCAGTACAAGGAAATCCATTTCAATTAATCCACTCCCAATACCTCAGCTGTAACTGAGGCACATTTGTATATGGCTCTGACCCTTCAGGTTCACTAAGTCAGCTCCTTCAAGCTTCCTGCAGGACAAGCATACAAGAAATACTCCTGGAGAACCATTTTTTAATTGACTGTTTTACATGGGCTATCTAAGCATGATTCAAAGACCTCTTGACACACAGCTCTTCTTCTGCCACTTCAGCTCCTAAGAATGTTGCTATGCAAACATTTTGTACTGTAGCAAAGTTGCGAGCATACGTAATTTCAGCTGCACCAGTACAACTCTTTGTGGGACAATACCATGAACCAGCCCATGGAAATAGTCCATACAGCTCTAAAAAAAAAAAAAACCCTTTCCCTAAGGTGGGCTGTAAGGAAAGACCAGGATTGTCTAATTTACAGAAGAAACAGAGAAACCCTTGAGCAGATGGAGAAACTAGTAAGACAAGAACTTCTTAAATCACAGGGGTAAGAAGGAACAGACACAGGGGAGGAATATCCTCAAACTGCACCCTAACAGTCTTCTCTAGCAGCCAAGAGAACAGGCTGTTCCATTGCAATTCCCATTGCTAAGGACAGATAAGAAAAACACTATTTTTCCACAAGATATCTAGGCAACATTGAAGATGACAAGAAACCAGACTCAAATACCCTGCAAATACCTCAAAGATTGCAAAACAAACTAAACAACAAAAAAAAAATTGTGGGTTTTTTTCCTTTGGGCTGGTTGGTTTAAATACAATGTTGCACTTTATTAGTCAATGTGAATTAACTTCTGGGGCCATGGTATGACAGTATACTAAGTCCAGAGATAGGGGTTTCAGTGCCAGATCAAAACCATCATGACTTCACAATGTAAAACATGGATGAAGTATAAACTCCTGACATAGTTTTGCAGACGTTTCTTCAAACAAGAGTACCAGTGAGGCTGATTCATCCCCCGCCCTCTCATACCACCCCCTCAAGTTGTGACATCTCCTTGAATGGAGGAGGCAGGCACACACGTGGGAAACCTGATCAGGAGCACACCCTGGTCAAAAAACTGTCTCCTAACCAAACCAATTCCCTGATGTGCTTCCCTGTACAACCACACTGCGCTGTGCAAGCCCAGTAAGGAAACAATGTGAGGACAGTAACCAATGCCTGCGAGTAGGCATAACTCACATCTACACCTCTACCTAAAGAAACAGTCTCGTTTGGCTGGTTCAAATTTGCTCAGATGTTGACAACTTAACTCTGTAAGGACAAGCTCTGTGCTAAATCAGGCATCATCTGCTCACAACACACTAACTTTATGCTTAGTCAAGTATCGTCTGTCCTCCTATATCTTGCATAAAGGCATGAAGTCTCCAAATTAACCAGAGCACATCATGTGCAATTTAACAGAAACACTGCCACGGGCCACATTTGCCAGAGATCAGGACTGGTGATCTGGCACCGCACAGCACCAGAGCTGTGAAATCCAAGGCGCTAGGAAGGCTAAACAGCTTGTGAGGAGCACACGTGTAAAAGACTGGAGAAGCATACATTTTTGCTTTCACTTGCAAACTCACTTTAAAGCTGCCAACTAACTTCTTCGCTTTACTTCATTGATCAATGTCAAGTAAAAAATGCCTCAGGAATACTTCTCCTTCCTAAAGATGATCCAGCCAAAAAACTGGAAAAGGAGAACACGTGCATGCTTCCTTCTGGGCTGGGCCACACTGCCTGAAAGCTTCACTGGTGCTCTGGAGGTCCTTCGCTGGTCCTTCTGAATTTGGTTTTACAAGTAAAGACAAGAGGAAAAAATCATAACAGACTCTAAGAAACGCTCTGAAGCAGAGCCCCTTAGTATATTATATCTACAGCAGCATGCTCTAAGATAATAAAGATCTAGAACCATAATATCTTATAACAGCATCTTTCCTAACAGTTCCAGTTATCTTAAACCTCATGGGAAATGCAGGCAAAGCAGCTGGAGGCTTGGTAACTTACCTATTTGAGGATTTAAAAAGTAATGATCTTGCAAAGCAGAAAGACATGGTGTAAAAATTCTGCTTGGTGCAGAAATAACACTGACTTAACAGATGACTTATTGCCAGAAGATGTGCAGAACTAGAAGGAGATGACCTCCAACAGTTCATATCCATACTTTCAAGAGAAATTGAGACTCTATAGTTAGAATCATAGAATCACAGAATAGTTAGGGTTGGAAAGGACCTTAAGATCATCTAGTTCCAACCCCCTGCCATGGGGGGCAGGGACACCTCCCACTAAACCATGCCACACAAGGCTC
This sequence comes from Forpus xanthops, assembly GCA_032466535.1. Taxonomy (NCBI): domain Eukaryota; kingdom Metazoa; phylum Chordata; class Aves; order Psittaciformes; family Psittacidae; genus Forpus; species Forpus xanthops. The sequence goes on from JASSUY010035745.1 coordinate 57,206, forward strand.
TGCTATTTTAAGTTAGGATGTTTAAACATCAGAAGTTGCTAGAAAAACAACTAGTGAAAGGACAATCTTTCATATTCACCCAAAAATCTCACTAATTAAACAGAAGAAGATCCTTAAAGAGTTTAAAAGTCCCTTTTCCACAATTTCTTATCAAGTGACTTTTATTTACCATCACTGAAAGGCAAAATACACAAAGATGACTGGCTGGGCTCTGCCAGGTTGCAAGCCCACCAAACCACTGCCAGTTCTCTCTGCGCAGTGCAGGCTGTGACCCCATCCCAGCCCTCCCAGCAGCCACCTTTGCACAGGAAACTGCTTAAACTCACTAACCTAGCAGAAAACTGTCCCCATTGCTCAGGAGACCTTCTAAAGGGCCAGTGACACCAATGTGGCCAAAGAGGCAGTCAAGGAAAGTGAGAGGCAGTAGGCGAGCACCACCCTGCTGGGGATAAGGAGGGAGTGGCCTGATTTTCCTGCCTCTGGCAGAAGAAAGTTTAGTGCTTTCTCTCCATTTTGCCAGTTGCAAACAGCTTGAGAGCTATTACAAATCCACAGAATGTGCATCAATACCATAGTTACAGGTTTAGCCCCCAAACCCACCTGAGCTGGCTGACAACACACTCCCCACTATGCACCATTTCCCAATTAAAGGCTAATGAATGCTGAAGCAGTCCAAAACGGAGGAGAAGGGGAAGGAAAGAAAAACTGTAAAACACAAGAAGATAAACTTGCGTAACTACAAACAATGAAAGGAAAAGATTAAGAAACCCACTGCCTGGCTGTTGCTGAAAGATGATAAGCTAAAAGTTGTCCTAAATTTATTAGGGCAGATGACTACATAAATGTATTAGTAGTTTGCAAGAACAAACTCATTTTTATTACCTTTATTGGTTATTTAATACCTCTCTCCACTAAACCCACTCTCAGCTCAGGTTAACTTCAAATACTGTTTTTCAGCTGAAAGTTAATGAAAAAAATAGGACTACTAATAAAAAACCACTACCACCAAACACAACCAAATCAGAATTATCCCACAGTACCCCCTTCTCCATCCCAAAATACATCCACCCTGATAACAAAGCAAGGCAACAGGAGAGGGTTTACACATGCCCTGAAGTTAAATAATCTGAATTACAGGCTCCAGATCTGGACCCAACAACATGCTCCCATGTGAGCTTCCCCAGAAAGTCTGTACCTCAGTCCTTCATCAGAAAAAGCAGAGAAGATTGTTGTTGACATCACTGTGATGTCAAGAGGGCCAATGCACCCATCTGCTCACAGTTCTCTGGCAACAGAGCCCTGTGCTGCCATAAGAGTCTGGATGCCAAACGGGGATACGTAACAGGATGGGGGCAGGTCAAATCGTGGTCTTCAGCCACACATTAATAACACCCTGTAGCAACAGAGAGGTGATGTCATCCTGCCATTCTTAAAAACTCTGGGGCTGGCTACGCTGCAGTAAGTATGACTATAGCACACATACGAATACCAACACCAGGTCTAATGTAGTCAGCAAGAATAACACCACCAAGTAAGTTGTGGAGCTTCAGTCTCCAGGGCACTGGAAGAACGCTGCTGGGAATCCTAGGTGCTTGTGTCAGGCACTGTGGGGTCCTTTCATCTGCTTTAAACATGTTAGATGCAGCTAATACATATGTGCATGACTGACCTGTGATCACATCTCCTAATGCCATATACCTTAAATATACCAGACTCAAAATCTGTGATAATTTTGTAGCTGAGAACGCTTTCAAACAAGAGGGTAACTCTTACAAATCAAGAACATATAAAAGGTGTTTAATCTAAAAGCATAATCTGACACTTGTCTTAGCAAAAGTGCTGGCTTCAGTAGTTCTTCCTCCATCCTTCCTCTCCTTTCTTTCCCCATTCCCCTGCTCCCAGAACTCCCACAGAGCCCATTCAGCTGTTCACACAGTCCTACAGTGAACCAGATCGGGTAGCTGATGCAGATCAAAAATAATCCAGGAAAAAACAAAGAGTGAAGAGGAGAGAAGGTGGAAAAAATTAAGTTCCTCAAATCAGTGCAAGATGGAAATGCAAAAAACATTGTTTCACTGAATGAGGGGAATGTCATAGGGGCACAAACCTGCAGTGGGGCTCAATCAGTTACTGCCACTAAAGAAATACTCATGGTACAACTCAACTCTCTCAGAGAAGGTGGAGACAGAATAGCTGTTGGAAAGTCTCTTGACAGGAGATGACCTGTTCTCTTCCAGGCAGCTGACACAGCATACTCCTGAAAGGGGAGCCTGGCACTAGCTAGCACAATGAACATCTCTCTCCCATGTGCATTTTTTTCATCAGAGGCCCCAAATTCCAGCTCAGAGGTCCCAAGCTTCTCAGATCTGGTGTTTATCCAACATTCCCATAAGGTCTGTGATTGTGCAGATTGCCAGGCCACTCCATGACTCCTTCCAAGCAAAAGCAGCCCACTCTCATCATGATGCCATTGATTTCATGGCTGTATAGCAGCTGTTAAGAAAATCTTCATTTCTGCTACACTGGAGGCAGGCAACTCCGGGATTCCCTTCTGGACAACAAGTAAGATACCATACTGCATTTTGGAATTTGATACCTTGCATCTTCCTTGTACATTTAAAACCAGTTTCACATCCCCCATGAACCATGCAGGTTATGAGTTCAGTTTGTATTGGAAACCAACCCTCTCCCCATCAGAAATGTACCAGTTGAAACCTGACAAGAGAATCAATTGCTTTCTCTTAAGCAACTCAATGCCACCAGTCAACTTACACACAGAGGCTTAACAACTATTCAAGTGGCAGTTCCTAACTTCCACACTCACTCTGCTACACAATACAAAGGAGAAGACTTGCAAGCCACCTTCTGCCCCCATAGCACAAGCTCCTCAGCTCCTCTCTCTAGGAACAACAACATTAAGAGAGCAAGACACTCCAGGTCCTCTGGAAGAGCTGTCAACCGTGCATTTAAAATCAGTCTCTCAGACAAGCGCAATCCACCTTCTGGCTTCTGAAAACAAATATTCATGGTATTCATGACTGGGCCAAAAGCAACTACCACCTTTTCTGAGTCAACACATACCTCTAAAAGCATTATTGATCCATTGTGAGCAAACTGCTTTTGGCATCTGTTAGGCCTGGAGTTCATACAACACAATTCAGCAGCCACAAGAATAATAACAGATTATCTGCTGAACGTTTATCTTCCAGTGGGAAGTTTATGAAATGACTACGCACAAATCCCATTCAGGATTTAATCCTGCCCTGGAGTTCACACACAACTTCAGTGCACAAAACCATTAGTGGGACATACCAACACCAGAGGTCAGAAACAATTCAATAATACAAACTCCTCTGGCTCAGACTGAACATAGCACTAATACAGAAACAGCTGCATGCATCCATATGTTGATCTTGGTAATATGTCAAATCAAGACTTCATCCATATGGACAATAACAGAGCACTGTAACCCTGTCTACTAGCCAGCTGCCGGGAAAGGTTAAAGAGCAAATCTTGGACACCTTTTCCAAGTACAGGAAAGACAAGAAGGTGCCTGAGACCAGACAAAATGCAAATCACACCTGACTAACTTGACTCCCCTGCCAGGATAAAAAGACTGGCTCTATGCTGAGGGGAGAGCAGGGGATGTTGGACACCATGACTTCATGTAAAAGACCATGCTAGCATCTCCATTGCATTCTCTGAACCAAAGTGCCAAGGTGTGGCCTGGATAATGGGATAATAAAGGTGGGAGAAAAACTGTCTCAAACACCAGGCTTGAAGGACTGTGATCAGTCATTACAACCTTCACCTGACTGTTACTAATGGCATCCCTCTGGTTATGAACCAGACTTGGGGGCATTCGTCAATGAGAAAATGAACATGAGCCAGCAGTGTGCGCTTGCAGCCCAGAAAGTCAACCGTATTCTGGGCTGCATCCAAAGGAGCATGACCAGCAGATCGAGGGAGGTGATCCTGCCCCTCTACTCTGCTCTCACTTGGAGACCTCCCTTGGAGTATTGTGTATATTTCTGGTGTCATCAACATAAGGAGGACATGGAACTGTTGGAACAAGTGCAGAGGAGGGCCACGAGGATGATCAGGGCACTGGAGCACCTCCCACATGAACGCAGGCTGAGAAAGTTGGGGCTGTTGAGCCTGGAGAAGAGAAGGCTGCATGGAGACCTCCTAGCAGCCTTCCAGTACCTGAAGGGGGCCTATAGGGATGCTGG
>JASSUY010035746.1:0-30778 GCA_032466535.1 Forpus xanthops
GTTCAACATCTTTGTTGGTGACATGGACAGTGGGATTGAGTGCACCCTCAGCAAGTTTGCCAATGACACCAAGCTGTTTGGCTCAGTTGATACACTGGAGGAAGGAATGCCATCCAGAGGGTCCTTGACACGCTTGTGAGGTGGGCCGGTGCCAACCTCATAAAGTTCAACCAAGCCAAGTGCAAGCTCCTGCACCTGGGTTGGGGCAATCCCAGGCACCGCTACAGGTTGGGCAGAGAAGGCATTCAGAGCAGCCCTGTGGAGAAGGATGTGGGGGTGTTGGTCAATGAGAAACTTAACATGAGCCAGCAATGTGCACTTGCAGCCCAGAAAGCCAACAGTATACTTAAAAGCTTCATAGAATAATAGAATGATTTGGATTGGAAAAGACACGAAGATCATTTAGTTCAACCGCCCTGCCTTGGGTAGGGAAACTTCCACTAGACCAGGTTGCTTAAGGCCCCATCCAGCCTGGACTTGAATGCTGCCAGGGGTGGGGCATCCACAACTCTGGGCAATCTGAACCAGTGCCTCACCACTCTCACAGTCAAGAATTTTTACCCTCTTTCAGTTTAAAACCATTATTTTGAAATTAAATGTGAAGAACAGTATAAGCTAGCATCAATATGTAGACACAAATAATGCATTTTATTGGCTGTGTCCTACATAGACAAAATTGTTTTGCTAACTGATGTTTTTAGCAACCTATCTGCTCTAAGATACTCAGTGGTTGTTCTCTAAAGGTCACTACTCGGTGCTCTTAGTCTGGAGGAATATGCTTGCACTCTCCCAGACTGTGTTACAGCAACAGTAGGTGCAATCAAAGACATTACTCGCTTGGGTAGCCTTTGTTACTGCTCCCAGAACCAGCTGTTAATTGTGTGTGAGTATATATGTGTGAACAAAACGCTGGAGTAGAAGTTAGACTTGGTTCCCATGTCTGTTACCAATAATAAAAAATGCGGTACATTTACTAATAGAAACTGTTTTTCATTTGGTAACTGAGGCACAGCAGCCAAGTCTCATTTTTACTCTGGTATTTTGTCTAGGAACTAATCAGGACCTAAGATGTCTAGACTTCTCTTACTGACCATCTTCTGTGTACATTTTGAGGTTTGAGCTTCTCGTTTCTTACATTTGTAACTTCACTTTTTTCTATTTTAGTTGTTTTGATCCTCAATAAAATATTGTGTGTGTACCAGGAAAGAGGAGAATGGACATGAGCAGAAAGGAATGGGGTGCTTGCTCAGCCATTTGAAGTGAATCGGGGGGTTCAGAGCAGTTTCAGGAAAAATCCTTGGTCCTAGTCATCCTTTCTGAAACCTTTTAGTCCTGACCTGTGTGTTAAACGTGAGATCCTCTTAGTAGAATCAGCCACTGGGAATAACATATAGTCTGACACTTTAATGTTGACTTTTTGCCTGGGCAAGACCACGTGTTAGACCACCAAGTGCAGGAGAGCACCAGGTTTAGGAACTGCTCACATGAAAATGGAGCAAGTGGAAAAGAGGTTTGTCTGCTTCAGCACAGAAGATGAAAAACAGCAAAACCAAAAAGGCATACCTGTTCAGATTCTTGCACAGGTGCTGTTTGAGAATGCAGCACTGTATATTTGTACTGCTGTTGTCTCGTTACTTTTTTAAATTTGTACAGCCCTTTTGTCCTCAGGGAAAAGACTTCATTATTATCGTTACAGTTCCTCAGAAATTACCCTTCAGACAACTTGATCAGCTTTCTTCACAAGAAGTACTATCAAAATGAACTAGCTTTTCTCACTCCTGGATGTATTGTTCACTGCAAAGGGAATTTTAAGTGCTTCCCAGAAGTGCTGACTGATTGCTTACTTTTCAGGACATGTTTTACATCAAGTGACTATAGAGTTACCTTAATTGTTAAGCTTTTGTAAAGCTTTTGGGTTGTAAAGGTTTTCAGTTAATGAATGGAATTAGAGTACAAAGAGCTACAACACTTTTTATGACAGCTGAAGTTGATTTCTGGGTGAAGTACTTTGCATGTTGGGGAAGGTCTTTGGTTTTAACATGTGCCCTGCCCCAGCAGACTTTTCTCTTATTTTTTTCATGTGAAGACGTTGCAGGGAATACATACAATACTTACACTGGCTTTCTTTATAGAATTACTTCTTTTGTTTCTTTGCAAGTTGGAAACTTGACATCTGAGCATGTCAAGCACAAAAGCAATTGTAGTACAGGCCTTACATCTGCACATCATAACAAAAGATTAATGGGAACTGGTAGTGTTTGTTGCTGAGTGGTACATGTTATACAACAATATAAGGAAAGAAACATGGACTGTGTAACAGTTACAGAATCTTTGATTTTGGGGAAAAAAACATGCTGAAAATAAAAAAAGCAACCTGTCCGGCGAAGGGTGTTTTGTTTGCATGCAAGTTAGTTTACATAAAATGGCACCTTAAATGTAAATTCCAAAAATAATGCAAATAACCAGAGGATTGCTTTCTAGATTCACTTGCTTGCTGCTGCCTCTCCCTTCAGAATATTGCTTCTGGCTGAAAATCTTTCTGCTGCTCCTCTCCTGATACTGACATCTTCCAGAGGTGGGAGATTTAGTGCAGTCAGCTAATTGCTGTATAGCCTGGCCTGTGCAGTAAGGAGTTAATTTTGAGGTTTTGTAGATGACTTATATGCAAGTATTAAGCTGATATGAAATCTGCAGACTCCTGTGGTGTTGGCACAGAGATTTACAAGGTGTATTTAATCTTTCTTCACCTAAGGAGGTTCTATTAATCAGATGTTGTTGGTTGCAAATACATAACTAGATTCTGTTAACAGCCAGGATATTAAACCAAAAGGTTTGTTGTTTTGGTTGGCTTTTTTCTTCCTTTTTTTTTTTTTTTTTTTGTGACTTCAACATAATAAAGCTAACACAAAGATAGCAGTAGTCTTGCACAGGCTATTATGATGATACTGTGTCAGGAATGGCCTGTTTTGCCTCTCGCCCTCCATGTAACTCTTAGAAGATCTAAAATACAGCACTGGTGTTGCTAGTAGCTGGCCGATCCTAGCATAGGCACTGTTGGGTGACCTGAATCTTTAGGCATGGGAAACTGCAAGTCAGAGAAGATTGCCTAGACCAGGATTGTACTTCATACTTCAGAACCTAGCAGCCTGCAAAGCAGCACTTCATCCTGCAAGAGGCTAGCATGACATGTGAAATGTCCTTGCCATCTTCTGCCTCAGAACAACTGCAACTCCCTCTGCTTCAGAAGCATAAGGAGTTTGGGGTTTAGCTCTTGGTCCTGTGAAGGTCTTTGTGGCTTCTGGGAACAGGATCAGATGCTATTCATTCATTGTAATAACATTGGCTATTAACCCTAGTTTGTTTTTTGTTTTTTTGTTTTTTTGTTTTTTTTTTTTGTTTTGTTTTTTTGTTTTTTTGTTTGGTTTTTTTTTTTTTTTTTTGTGTACATATTTTATTTTAATCACATTGACAGGCTGTTCATTATGACAGGACAGGTTCATTCACAAAACTTTGCTAGGTTGTTTGAGATTTGTCATGTATGGTTCATGTGATACTGGTTTCTTGTCCTGTGCTAGGTTAGTTCTGTGGGGCTAGATGCTAAAATTGTAAAGGTGTCCTTTTATTGACAGCTCAAAATGTTAATTTCTTTCTCCTCCTCTCTTTCACATCACCTGAAGGAGGAGGTGAACGAAGGTAACCAGAAACCCACATATTCAAAACAGAGTGAAGGCTTGCAGCAGTGACCTCTCTTGTAAATCTTGCTGTGCTGGTTTTAGATGTTACTGCCATTGACTGCCTATCCTCACCCTACTGCCCGAGGTTGCCAGGAACTCAGAGGAGCCTATTCACTAATGTATTTAATTTTCAGATTTTCCCTTTGTGCAAGGAAATGGGAGAGATTTTGCTTTTTAGAAATCAAACTATTGTTCATGGAATTCGTTTGTGCAGGACAAACATTTCTCTTATAGACTTAGATGTCTTAGAAGTTGTAGATGCTTTTAGCTGTGCCCAAGTATGAAAATAGCCTTTCTTCTCTGTCTTCTTTGTTTAGTGCTTGGGCTAGAAAACATGACTGTGGACTGGCTAAGTTAGAGCTGAGCTTTCCTTTCTGCCAACTTTCCTGTGAATAAGCTAGTAATGTCTTGTCAAAGCACTAAGTTCACTGACTTTTTTTCACATTGTGTCTTCAGTTTTAAACTAGTTCCAGTGAGGCATGTGAATATGGTATGTTAAATGATTGTTGATAATTCAAGAGGATAATTTGGCTGTCCCTTAATGTGTACGTCAGTGCTGCAGTGATTACAGCAAGTTGCATAAAATTTACTAATTCTTAAAGTATCAATCTGAACTTCAGATATTTGCATGCAGTATTTGCTTAATAGGTTAGAACTAAGTATTTAAACTGAGGTACTAATTTCTGGTCTGCATGAATAACCTCTAGTGATGATGAGTCTTTGGGCATGCTTCTGTTTATCTGCATTTTTAGGCCCTGCAATTATAATTTAGCATCTAAGTCTAGACTGTGAAGACCTGCTGTATTAAAAAAAATAAATGAATTGTGAACAAACAAGTTTTCACTAACAACATTTTGAATGAAGCTTTATGCTGAGTGAACACAAGGAAAATGATTTATAAAATCATGATTTTAGACTCCTGGTAAGTATCACTAGCCAGACGTTAATTAAAAAATGTTTGTTCACACACTTTAGAAAAATTAAAATAATGCTGAGACAACTTCTGATAACTATTAACAGGAAGTCAAAATGACCATATATGAATTTACAGAAGAGTCATAATCTGATATGTTGTTCATTCTGCGTTCTTGCTGGAGAAATTCAAAGTAGCATTGCTGTTAAGGAAACGGAGAGGCTATAAAGGAATGTTCAAGCTATTTCTGGGGAACGGGCCAGAGTGAAAAAAATAAGTAAATACAAAATCTTCCTTTCCCCCCAATATAACTTGCATAACTTGGCCATGTTTGGCAGGAAGTCATTACTTCTGAATCCATGACATCTACTAAGACTTGTAGGAGAGAGCTTTCGATTGCTCACTAAAACCATTGCAGCCGGCTCAGCTAATAACTGAAAATTGCTGCAAGAAGTTATTTTTTATGTTTCATCTTAAGGAAGAGCTTTGTTTATGATCTCTACTATTTCAAGGCAGTGTATTTTGGAGGGGATTTTTTTTGGAGATGATGATGAGTCTTACAGACAACATGTAAAAAGCAGATCTGCATCAGAAGAAATGTATTGGCAAAATTAGCCTTTAGCGAGTACAACTCACTTCAGCATGGTGGAAGCTTTCTTTGTCCCTCCTGGAACCATCATCTTCCCCTTCTAAATAAGCTTCTCTGTCAAAACCACACTTTCTGCCATAAATTGAGATTATACTGACAATTCATGCTGTGATGTATCAGCCAGCATGTTGTGCACTTGACCAGTGCGTTTGCAGCAGAAACGTGTAATCACTGAGTCACAGTGGATAAGGGGAGCATAGTAGTGTCTGGCTTTATCATTAAGGAGTCTGCTTGTTCATGGGCTTGTGGAATGTGCAGGTGTATGGATGAAGGAATACTGGAGGAAAAAAAAATCCTTTTATTTTCTTCATTTAAAATCAAGATAGGGTTGGTGGGTTGAGGGTTAGGTTATCTCCCTTTCCCCCTCAGCATTTTGGGTAGTGACTGAAATGTGTCCTTTTTAGAGCTTAAAGTTTGGTCTAAACTTTAGAACAAAGGTTTTGATCCGCATTGTAGAAAATGGAGCAGAAAGTCACCTTTGTTTCTCTGCAAGAAGTTGATTGTTTGATTTATGTTACTGACAAAGAAAAAGATTGATTTATGGTAGGCTCATTTCTTGAAAAAACCTTACAAAACCACTTGCTGGCATGATTTGAAACAGACTGATAATATTCTTTAGTTAAACTATGGATTAAGTTTGTTTAAAAAAATGAAAATCAGCACTCAGCTGTTTGAAAGTTCAGCATGATTAACAAAGAAAAAGTCTATACAAGAACCATTTTCATTTGGCTGCATTCCTGGAAAAAATAAGGCTATCCCTGTGGAGAATGAGTGTATTTCAGTACTGTCTTCTCTGTAGAGTGGTCAGATAAAACGTCACAGGATAATACATTGTACAGAGGACTTAAAGCAAATGCAGCTTTTACAGCATTTGCACCTGCTAAAAAGCAAATGCGCTTTTACAGTGCAGCTGGTAAGAAGGGAGGACATACTAGGGATGTAAATTGTGACGTAACGTGGTAAAATACCTAAATAAGTGTTTCTAGAAGTTGTGCGGTGACCCCAGGACAGAAGATGATTCATGTTATGGTCAGTGTGCGAGGACTGTTTATTTGGCCTGTATCTGAACCAGTGTTTCAGGTTCTGTGTAGAAAACACCCGAAAATGAGCTGAGCAAAGCAGAAGTCAGTTAGTGCTTTGGATTTCTGCTTGATGTTTGGAGAAAGAATTAGTATTCTAATTCTGTATCGCTGTAGCTCATGTGGTGAGTTTCTGGTCTGTCTCTTTCCTTGGTAGGGGGTGCTCCTTTACAAGCTGTTTTTAAAACATCTGGCCCACTTTTGGGTGTTCTGTCATGAGAGAAAGTAATAGAAAAACCTGAACCTTGTCTGTGAGCGTAGAGTTGCCTCAGATGGGCCAGTGATGCTGTTCCACAGTAATGCTCTAGATAGTAAATAGTGTGCTTAAAATGCATATGTGAATGCGTATGTGTGGGTGAGAATGTATATGTAACATGTGGCATCTGTGTCTAGTTAATTGTGTTGTATACTTGGGACGTTCTAATTGTGTTGTACCTTAAAACCTAAAACACAAACAAGCAAACTCTCCAAAAGATCTCCTTCTTTTCACTCTCTCCCTCACGCCCCCCCCCAAAAAAAAAAAAACAACCCCAAAACCAAGCAATAAACCCTAAAACCTCATAAATGTGGAAACATTTTTTTCTGTTTTTGTTGGACCGATGAACAGAAATATAAATAATAGTAACACATTTTATGGACTGCAGTTTTTTAATTAGAATCCGTCAACTACCACTCTCTTAGGGAAAAGAAGAGCATCTATTCTGGGCCTCTCTCCCACCTCCTTTCTTTCCCCAGGGTTGTTTAGCACATACTTTACATTTTTGTTTCTCATGGGATCCTTGTCATTTCTCACTTTTACATGCTAATTCCATGTTTCAACGTAAAGTATTAGTTATATTAAGTTTTCTCTGTCACTTCAAGTAAGAAGTGGTAAAGATGGGAGATTATGCAGCTAAAAGCACTGTTAAGTCAGAGAGCTTTTTTTCCAAATCTATGTAAGTGTGAAATTCCTTTTTTTTATTTAAAGGATAAGTATCATCTCTGGTCTAGCAGGTTGCTAAAAATTACCTATAAACTGTCTTGCAAATTAAGCTTGCATGATTCTTTTGCTGTGTATTGTAGTAATGCACAGAAACATCTTCAGTTCATTTCTACTTCACGTAGAAGGCTCTTTTACTGAAAATGCATTTATTTGTCAAAGAATAAAGCTGTGTCTTGTATCATCTATCTTACTTTTAGGTTAAGCTCTGGTAGACTTCTGAGTAAGCTGTAATGAAAGATGCTATTTTGATTTTGCGAGTTTATTGTGCTAACCTGACATGCTATTTTAAACAGCATTTAGTATTGTGCTTATTGTGGCCAGAAGTGATGGCTTGGGGGTCGGACTGTGAATTTCTGTTTGCCCTAAGACATGCATAAAAGTAGATGCTTGACTGAGGACTGTTGGATGTGGTGTTGAAGCCAGCACTCATCATGGAGCTGGCAGGCACAGGATGGCTTGGCAGAATAGTCAATAGTGAAACCAGAGATTTGTTTTAGTGAAGGTCTGATTGCTGCTTAGAACCACTAAAAGCTTTAGCATTAAATAAATTACATAGTCCTAATCAACATTTTATAGCTACAAACCAAATTTGGATTTAAAGAGATGGATGCTATGAAAGCATAAAAGTACAATGTGTTCTTGAGGTTTGACAGAAATTTGTTACTTAGCTAGAGAAGAATTGTCTCCTTGCATAAAAATATCCTTCTAGTTCAATGGAGAAATAAGACTAGGAAAACTGTGAGTTTCTAAACAAGGTTCTTGATCTTAATATATTTGCTATATTTTTAGCCTCATTAGAATTGGTAAAATATCATCGTCATATAACCAGAGTATTTTGCCCACTGTTCAGTGGATGGTCAAAGGGCAGTCTTCTTGATAACTGTGAAACAAAGAGGGTTTTTGTTTACCGTTCTAAGTTGCCTCACCTAGACCAGATTCCCTATGAACTGTAGCCTATGGCCCTGTTGTTGCATATTCTGTTTTCTCTGTATCCCTCTTTGTATGAAATGGATGCTGTCAACTGATTTTACACTGACAATTAACTAACAAAGATAAAAAAAAAAGGAAAATCCCGAGTATAGAGGATTTCTATGCATCACCTTTTGGATGTCTGGCAGGACATACCTGAAATGGAGCCCACCAACAACTGGGAGAAAGATTCAATGATTTTTGAGTTTTGATAGGCATTATGGTCATCTAGGGGCTGTATGGATGCAGAGAAGTATTCCCATTTTCTCTAGTGAGAATAGGATTACAAAGCCAAAGGGCCACCCGTGCAACAGGGTGAGAAGATTAAGATTTTTGAGCTCTGGTTCCTATTTAAGTTCTTTGTCACTCTCTCCTTTTGAAGCCTGCCCCTCCACAAACAACTGCTAGTAATCTAAAGTTGAACTCTTCCAAGCTGAATTTCTCATGTGTGGCTGCGATGGATGAGTTATATTAGTATTAGTTATATTAGTTGTCTTCTCTCAAACACACAGCATGAGACAGACTATGGATTTGAACAGTTTGGGACTGACTTCCCCACACCCACCTGCACAGCTTGTAAAAATCTCCCAAAGCATCTTGCATGTTTCTTTAATCCGCCTTATGACATGGAAAAAGCTCCCTTACAGAATTTGACATGTGGCACCCTAGAAATACATAACCTCAGCCAAAACTTTGAATGAAGAGATGTGAAAGAGGGTGGACTACATTATATTTGCCCACATGTGCACGTATGTGGCTGTTGACATATGCAAGTGTGTATGCATATTTTATCTGTAGAGTTTGCTGATGTAAATATTAACAGTATGTACACCAAAGGATCAACAAACAAGAAGTGCCTGAAGTCTGTTACAGAAGTCAACCCATTCAAAATTGAATGGACTTACAGAAAAACTGGTTTTAGTGTAGGTCTTTCAGAGGCTAAAGCCTTCAGACTTTTATCTGGGGACCCTTGTTAGGCATACACTACTTATGATTGCTCTGTTGACCTTGACAGGACTGCCTAGTCAAAATTAAGAATGTACTTAAATGTTTTGCAGGATGCAGGCTGAATACTTACTTAGCAGTTTGTGGTCTTGGAGCTAATAGGTCAGAGCAGCTATCAGTATTTTTGAAAGGATGAAAAGATGGAGGAGAGAAACTTCTTAAGTTACTCTAAAAGTGACTTAATGAAAATGAGAACTAGAATTTGACATATTGGGGAAAGCTGCCTGACAACTTTTTTATAGACTAGCAGAAGTCCTGTATTTAAAACTAAATGAAAGGAAAGAAAATGACCCTGAAAAATTACATTGGCTTAAAGAGAACAGTCCTGAAATCAAGTGGAAGGTCATGGTAACTAATGGTAGTTATTTGATACTTAAACCTTGAGTGCTGCCTGTGATATTACAGATTAAGAAGTCACAATCATAGGCTCCTGCTCATAAATGATTTGGCATAAGACTCTTCTATTGTTGATTTGCAAGACTGAGTTTGTTTGGGGATTTAATTCCTGAATTGACAATTGTCTGCTTAAGTAAGAAAATAATTGTTTGTGCCAATGAAAAAATCTGCAGAGCCAGTTTGCTACAAAGTATAATTATGAAATGAATATATTTTAAAAATTAAATGAAGTCATTTTGTGCTAATGGAAAAGTCAGCAGTAAACTGAAAACTGTTGCACTCAGGGAATTTCCTGAATTAAAAAGGCTAGTTAATTTATCAAGATTACCTAGCTGTGCCTTTCTTCTCTTTCTCTCCCCCTCTCCACGGTATTTACTCCCACCACATACACCATCCACTTTTTCAACTTTAAATTTTCAAAGTATGCTTTACATTCAACTTTTGGAGGGAATGTTTGTAATTTAAACATTAAGCATATCCTCTGGGGCTGTGGCCTTTAAGTGTTTCTGAGGTTCTGTTTTACAAAGTGTCTTAAAGAAGGTTCTTAGAATCTGTTTTGTGAACTGCCTGGTTTTTCAGGCTGGCTAGTTGTGGTTGACTGTGAAGCTTGGACAGATAAAAATCATGGGATTAATAGTTATTTTGCCATGGCACTGTTGAGTATGCTGCTTAGGTGGAGAACTGTGGTTTTGTGCAGAGGGAGTTTGTGGCATTTCAGTGTCTAGGCTTAAATGATTGTTTTCTTAGTGCAGGACCTAGATGCTATATAAAATTTCTTTTCAGGAACTGCTGACTATTAACTTCAGTTCCCTCTTCCCCCTCCCTTCCACCTTAAGGTCTTAAAGCTTAATCTAAGTATTTTTTCTGTTAAGTAAGGAAGGACCAAAATCACGCTTAAAATAGCATAAGAGATGACTGTTCTCCCTTATGTAAGTGTATGCCAGGTCTGGTTAATAAAATGGAGTTTTGTTGAGAGTCTGAGAAATGCATAAGCTAGGTAGTGAGAGCAAGTGTCAGGTTATTTCTGTGCTTGCCATTATCATCATTGCCTATTGCTTCCAGATAAGTTTCTCTTATGTGACCATGGTCAAGTAGTTCACATGAACATAAGGCACAGCTTGTCAAACATATGTTCTGTAAGTGCTTGGCTAATGTTTTTCTGATGGAAAAGTTCTGGCTTCTTTTTTTAGAAACAATAAGAAAAATCTATGGGAACAGTTAGCCTTTTTTTATGACTGACTTTGAAGACATTACATGACTTGTTTCTTCATTTCAGCCTGTCCCTCTGGAATTACAAAGTCACAATGCTCTGGCTTTTATTTTCTTAATGCTGTCAAGAGCTGAGTATTAATCTTCACAAAGATAGTTTGGTGTTCTCTTTGCATGGCTAACTGTAGAGTTGTTAGTCTTAAATAATCTTAATGCTCAAAAATCACAGAATGATATGGACAATTGCTATATTTGGCAAGTTGACAAAAAACGTTGCAGGCAGACTGTGTACAGAGCAAACCCTTTGACCTTAAATAATTTTATTTCACCTAGAATTACCCTGTTTTGCGCAACTGAAGACAACACCATTTTAAGGTAGCTGTGTTTCAATGCACAACAAGAAATCATGTAAGTTAATAGAGTGGTGATTTATGGCCTGGTGCAATCACCACCTAGACGTCTGTAGGCTGAGTTATGCAATTTGCATGCCCTGTTATGTAGTTAATCTGATTACACCAACTTATCCAGCGTTTGAGCAATAGGAGCTGTTGACAAGAATGGCCATGCCCAGTTTTATTTCAGAGCTTAAGTGTCTTATTTATCCAGGACTTTTCTTTCATGGATGGATTTGTTACCCTCTTTAGGAGTCGAGGTGCTTGAAGTTCTTAAAACTATAAATTTTCTGGGGTCAGCCAGTGAATTTAGAAACAGTAGTGGGCATGGCAGCATTTTGGTTTGGGGCATAGAGCTGCTCTGCAGCCGGAGTTACTGCAGTTTAATAGTGGAAGAGGTCTGTGGGTTCTTTAAGAATTCAATTTTAGTTTAGTCTTGGTCTCTTTTTCACAGGTTTGACTGAATTTTGTGCCTAGCACTATGCCTTATGTGGGAAGGTGAAAAAGTGAAGTGGGAAGATAGGAGGTTATAACTTATATAAAAACAAATGGTACTGAAGACTGTGGCTTGATGAAGTGTCTTCCTCAAAAACACATGAACACTGGGCTGTTTTTCTGCCTTCTACTACGTCTTTGCAACCAAATGTTTTGTCGGTATTCTTATCAGAAGCAGAGTTGGTTTCACGTATCATAAAAGGAAGCAAACTCTTTTTGTTTTGCCAGTCACTTTTTTTTTTAAAGAGTTCCTCTGCTTTTTCAGCCTTTAATCTGCATTGTAGGGTTGTGTCTCTGTGTCACTCTTTATGTGTTTCAGTGCTCATTGGATGAATTCGTTTAGAGAAGCAGTTTTCCTTTGTGTCTCCAGGAGCACAAGAGTGGGCAAAATGTGTCAGCTGAATGATCCCAAAGACAAACTCTTGTTGCTGCCAGAAGAAAAATACTGTTCAGTTGATTTGGCATTTTAATGGTAACACTGTGCATGCTCAGTTATAAAATTGGCTTCCCAATCTGTGACGATTTCCAAGGTGACTTTGTGTAGAGTAAATGTGCTGAGATACTTGTTCATAGAGACTGAAGTAGGTGCTTTTTAATATATATATATATATATAATCAGCTTCTTTTTGCATGGAAGCATTTAAATAGAATACTGTGTGATTTGTGGGATGATTTTGTGAATAAAGTGTACTCCAACACATGGAAAAGGTAGGTATTAGGCTGGAGCCAAAGTCCGCTTAGAGGCAACTGTTACCTTGTGCACTTAGTTGGTCAGTTGGTGGGTAGAGGTTGTGTGTGCGTCCACAGCACGGAGCTGTTCAACTGACTCTGGCTGTACAGAACTGACTGAACAGCTTTACATAAGGGAGACGGACAGACCTAGTTTTGCATAGGCTATAGGGAGCCTGTTCAAAATGCTGATTTCCACAAGCTCAGGTCAAAGCCAGAGTTCTTGAAAGATGATGATTTTAAGAACTGCGTAGTGTCTCACCTTTCATCTGCATCTTGTGTGTTTTGATCCTTAGAGATGGCAGAAACTACTGCAGCCGAGCAGCTGGTGTTTTGGTCTTGTCACCTCATGGTGCTAAGAAAACTCCCGAGGCACTGCAGTTGAGCAAGCAGTGGCAGGTAGCACAGGGTCTGTGGTGATGTGATAGTGGTGCAAGTCATGTGGCTGGGTTGTGTTACATAGCTATGGATGTCTTCCAAGGTGCACCACGGTGTTAGCCTTGTGGTGAGAAGGTACTTATTCTGCAGAAGGTGATTGATGTTGTAGAACATAAAGGTGGTTGTTATGGAATATGTTTGGCCTTGTTTGTAAAATAAATATTTCTCCTCTGTCTTTAAGTGTAGAGGTGATAGTTTAAAAATCACAACATGCACAACGCCTGAAATAGGCAATTGCTATGGGGAGTGCTTAATTGGTGGTTTGTCATCTGTAATGGCATGAGCTGCAAGTTTTCAGTGTTGTAAAGGTCTAAAAGTAGCCTGGGGAATGGTGGTATTGTGGAGTCAGGAAGCCTGTAAACCAGGTATTTCAGCTGAGGGTCAGGAGCTATTTAAGTTTAAAAGCTGTCAAACCATTTGTGCAGATAAACAGGTGATCTCTCAAAGGGAAGGTTTCTGTGTGTAACGCTTGGTATAATGAAGGCTCCTCTCCTGTGTTTAAAAGCACATCAGGCCACGATACAGAGGTCCAGACAGCATGGCCATTCTTCTTAAAATGTCAACAGATACTTCACACAATGAAAGTCAGTGTTTAGAAAATAACAGTATGGTTGGGTTGCGTCTCTTGCACAGTTTCCTTCTTCAGGTAAGGACTGTTTATGTGCACATTTAGTTGAAGACTTTATGCCATGAAATGGCAGTAGTTGCAAGCATGTAACTTTACGAAAGCATCACACATTAAGTGGTATAATGTGTCTAGAAAGACAAGATTTTTGGTAGCAGTGTGGTCTGCCATATCACTGTAGTTGGGTGGAATGAATTACTAATGTATCACTGTCCAGATATGCTGCTTACTGCAGTATTTTTCAAGGGGTGAATGACTGATGGTTTTGCTTCTGAATCTTCTTTGTGTGTGTGTTGTAGTTCTAGTTTTTTTGCTTGATCTGATGAGAAATCTTGGGTGAATCACTAGTCCTGCCTAACTTACTTTTTCAAGACATTGATGGTACTTAGCTGGGTTGTGAGTACAGTGTGTTTGTTTTTCTTTTTCCTTCCTTCCACTCCTGCAGGTGCCTGCTGGAAGAGGTAGTGGGATTCTGTCTGCCTGAATGGTATAGGCCTGGGCCAATGCTATGCCAACCTTTTGTGATTGTGTTTTAAACCCTATGAAGCAGCAGCTGTGCTGTTGCACATTCATTGTAACAGCACTGCTTGTCAAACAATTTAGATGAATTAGAAGTGGAAAAGCAAAAATGTGTTTAAAAACCTAAAATAAGTATAAACACTTTTGGGAACACTTTGGGGGCTGCTGAGACAGATTCAAGGAGTGTTTGTGATAAAAGCACTCCTTTCCATAGCCTCATCCCCAAATGCAAAAAATGTCCTAATGTGCTGCTGAACTGTTTATAAAGAAACAGAGGTGTTGACCTGCTGCCTTAATTTAAGGAGATGAATGATATAAACTACATTAAATGGTGAAGTAAGAACTAACACTTTCATTAAAGGATTTTCAGTTAGCTGAAGTTGGTGTGGAGTTATCTGACAGTTTATTTTTGTAGAATATGCTGATCATCAAAATGGAAATGCTCTGTGGAAACATTTGTTCTGACAACTTTTCATCAGGCTCTCATCCTAGTGCGCATGGTTGGAGTTTTGAGCTTCCAGCTCTGTTGCAGTCACCCCACAGTAGCTAGTTGTAGAACTGGTAAAATGGTTGAGGATTTTCAGCTGTGGCAGTGTTGTGATCTTTCCACTGTTCTTAGGTGTTTCTATCCAAGTAGATCTCTGTTTTAAATATTACTGCCAAGTATTACTACATTTTAGTGTTAACTTGTAAACTTTGATTTTCTTTCATTGATTACAGCAAGACTTAGATGAAAGCAAAACACTTCCTTCCTAAAGAAACAATACTGCCCTTTCCACATCCCCAGTTCTTATTCCTCTGTCAGCTGTTCTTTATCCTGGCATGGTTTGTGCTATGCTGGATATATTGCCTACATGGAAGTTAGGAGTGATGCTTGGCTGGGTCACCAGAATAATAATACCCATCTTGCAGGCCAAGGCAAGAGGGTGGTAAGAATATAGAGGAGAGGAAAAAATGGATTTCTACTTCACCACCACCCCCTCCCCTTCCAAGAGATAGGAACACAGCAACTGAGGAGAGATGGGCTATCTTCCCCTTGTGAGAAGTTTTTGCTTCTTGTCTTGGTTGGCCTGTGTAACAATGGGTGTAGATTCTGGTTATGATATAGGCATGCTCATTATCTGTTAACTGTTTTCAGTGGCAATTGGAGTTTTTTTCAGTTACTAAACCATCTTATCAGCTTTCTAATTTTTGCTCACTGGTATTTGCTCTCTAAGATTATTACAAATTTTAAGACACTTTTCAAGTTCTGTGTCACCCCTGTGAAAGCTCTGATTTTCATGGTGTCATATTGAAGACCACACTTATGAAATACAGAAGCATTCTTCTTTATGACTTGTCATAAAAGATGTCACTAAATTGCAACCAGCAGCCTTCTAACATCCTGAGATTTTTTAATCTTTTGTCTGAATATTAAGCAGTTTTCTGAAAGCTGTATTGTCTTTAAATATATGAGCAGATGTGAAAGAGGAAATACACGCAGTTGTGTAACAGACTCTTGTTAGCATTTGGTAGATACTTTTGCTCCATCCCCTTCCAGCGCAGGATGCATTCTTGCTTCTACAGTGGAGACTGGGAGGATAGAAAAGAAGTAGCAGCATTATACTGCCAAAATAAATAATTCATGTGCCTCATCTAATACTCCAGTCTTGTCAAGACAGCTGTTAACCAAATGTTTGACCTGCTTAATGGTGTGGGGATTGGGTACTGTTTTGATGGAGCAGAATAATTAGTGACAGGTTGTGCTGCAAACGAATACATATTTTCCTTGATAATTTTGGCTTAAATACGCACAGCTCTAAGACAGCGCTAGCACACACTAGCGCTTTCCAGTCCTGGCTTCCAGTGGAGGGTTTAACCAAAATGAATGACAAACCATTTCCTTCACTGCTACTACAAGGGCTAATGTTTCTCTGTACAAGAAGCTTTACCAGCAGCTATCTTAACTGTCTAGGTTTTCACATATTTCATGCATGGATGCTTGGTGTTTCTTGCTACCTCTGCTAATGTGATTTAAAGCCAAACCGTGTTGCAAGTGTGGGAGAGTTGGTGATGGGTGCTGATTTCCACACCTGACCTTGGGTCACATGTACAAGTGCTAAGGAAAAGGGCTGGTGCAGAATTTTGCAGTACTTTTAATTATCTCCTCTGAGGTTATAGGGTTTAGGCATCTGAAGTTTGTTAGCTGAGAAAAGCAATATTCACAGCTCTTCACACTGAGCATAGCAGATTGTTTTATGTTAAGGTAGCAATGAGTCTGCACACAAAAAAAAATAGATCTAGGAACTGACAGTAGTTTAAAAATAAGGACAAGCACCATTTGGAGCTAATACATAAGGTGAATGTGTGAATACTGCAGGTATCTGACCCTAAGTCAGAAAGTAAGTCCCAATTTGATCTTTGCAATTTGTTGCTCAATTTCAGTCAAGTTGTGCCCCAGCTTCACCTCCCAGAGTTCAGGTCTGTTCAGGTGACACTGTTCAGGTCTGTAACCGGCACCAGCATCAGACAGGCCTGCTCCAAACACTGTAGCTGCTGAACGTGCTTCATTCAGTACATCTGTTTTTGTTGACTTCAAGGAATCTAGCCATGCGATGCCTATCTCTGGAGACCAAGTTTCTATAATTTCGATGTTCACAGAGAAACTTTTATTATTATGTTGTTGGTTTGTTTTTTTTTTTTTCCATAGCCATTTTTTAACATGGGAGTGGTTGTGTCTTGTCCTAGAAGTATGGCTAATAAGGAGGCCCAGGCAGATAGATACCAGTTCATTGCAGGGGATGCACAAGAGAAAAAGCAGCACATAAATCTCTGGTACTTTTTTTTTTGGTAACAAATAGTCAGTGTGTGTAAAGTTTGTTTAAATGATCTAGAAGAAGCTTGCTTGTTCTTTGTTCTGAAAAAAAACCACCCCAGTCTTTGACAGAAGATTCATATCTATTTGTATACCTACAGAGGAGGAGATGTCCCTGATTAAATAGCAGGAGCTGGTGTATTCGCTTAGTCCCAAATATAACTGCTTCATTGACATCAGTTTGGATTGGTGACTCTTTGCCTCTGAAAAGAGCAAAACCCCCACATAGTAACCTCTTGTTAGCATTTAAGTGAAAGGTGAGTTCTTGCCAAGATGAGCAAGCATTCTTTCTTTGTTACCTTGGACACAAAAAAAGAAAGCCAGTTTGTGCCTTGCTGTTTGAAAGTTAGCCAGAAATCATCTTTGAGGGGAGATATTCCCATGCCATACTTAGGTATCCAACTCCCCGAGTTGACCTAAGCCAGCTCAACTCCCTTTATGGTCACTGAAAGAGGGTGGCTTTACCTTCAGACTGAGTCAGAGAAGTACTGTAACTTCTGCAGGAAACTACTTCTCTCCATTTCTCATTTGAGGAGCCTGGCTGTCGAGCTCCCCCATTAGAACTGGATTCTGAGACTGTACCTTGTGATTAATGCTGTTTCCTCTCAGAGGACTCCTTAGTTATTCAGAAATAATAATTATTTGTTTCAGTGCCAAACTTGGAGATCACAGTTGCTGCTATGGACTGTAAAAAGGAAGGAAGCAAAAATGTACGTTCTTGTTTTGAAGAATGAATATAGTTCAACAATCAGGTTTAAAAACAAAGATGCCTCCTAAAATAAGCACCATGAATTTATTGGATTATGTTTTTAGGTGGTGTGAAAGACTGAGAAAAAAGTCATCTCTCTCCTATTCCAGTTCAAGAAATAAGAGCTTTACACCCATCTTGGAGGCTCCCTAGTGGACATTAACCTTGGTTCAGTGAGATGAGTCTGACTTGCACATGGTTTAGACCTGGTCATAAAAGCACTGTTCCTGATAAACTGCGATGAAGGAAGTGTCTTTGTATTTCATCTCCATTAAAAATAATTGTTTTATCTATGAAGCAACTTGAAGCCTTATACTAGTTTTCCCCATTACTTTTTTGCCTTTTAATAGAACTCCTCATGTTTGTTAACTGCATTCATTTCCAAAACAAATTCAGAAAATCTTCTATTGGGTATTGCAGCCCACAGTAGAGGAGCACTGAAAGGTTCTGAGCAGGGAAGATTTTTGTGCTGAAAATCTTAAGATAATAATCTCATCAATATGTACAACCCTGTAATCTTATGTACTACTTGGAACTTCAGCTTCTTTACTTTCCTGAATACACAGTGGTGCCTTGAATATGGCCCAAGTTCCTATCCTGGAAAAAGACTTGTTTACAGAATGAATTCTTGCTGCCCTTGAAAAGCCCTTTCTCAAGCAGTTAAGTCAACTCATTGAGTTCACCATGAAGACATCAGACAATTAGACTTGAGGTGGCAAAAAATTCTCAAGGCTGACACCCCCTTTCTTCAAATTTATGATTTCTGACTTAGGGATCAGCATTGTTCTTGACATAGGAAGGGAGCTGGCTCAAAGCAGCTTTCAGCAGCTAGGGCTTGCCCTGCTGGTGTTGAAAAGTCCATTTTGATTTCCCCTGCTGTGAGAAAGCTGCAGTGCCTGTTTTCTTGGATTTTTAATTAATCAATGTAAATACACATTTGTTTCCATTCTCAAGTAACAGAGTATAGCCCTTCTGGGCTATATATTCCTTTTGTGTGATAGATCTAGTTCTGTCAAACCGTCAGTGTCAGGTGCCATTGAATCACAATGTGCCGTGGTCTGTCTGTGTCCTCTGCCTCCACACTGTTACCAATGTGCAAAACCACCTCTTCCAGCAGCTCACAGTGCAGTCCATAAAAAACCCTGCAGGAGAAAGGTTGTGAAGAGGTAAGCCTCCCTTCAATAAATTCACTGCCTATATTTCTTATGCGCTTGGAGGAAATTCTCACTGTTGCCACTGCTTCTGTGTTTAGTAGAATAAAACAGATCTCTTACTTTAATTTCTTTGTGTAGTTCTTTTCCAAACCTCATTGGTATCCCAAATGATTGTTTTATTGGGGGTCTTTTTGTTCATTTGTATTTTGGTTTTTTTTTTTGGTAATTTCCAGAAATGAAGATCCATATTATTACAATTAAATTCAGTTCAGAGGAAAGTAGTTAAACGGTGCTTGTCAATAAAACAGATAAAAGCCTTTGGTAAAATCGGATAACAAGCATGAAGGGATTACTGTTTGTGACTTACAACAAAAGAAAGTATTGTTATCTGAAGCAGACCACAGAGTGGACAGGCTAAATTGGACTGATATGAAAGGAATAAATTGAATTTAGAGCAAAATATGATCTTTTTGGAACTGGACACAGTTGGACAGTTTCAGAAGTTGTTGCACTTGATATCAGAGTACACCCCTGATGCACACAAACTACTGCTTAGCCATAGCTTGCTGTTGAAGTACAGTTGCGCTGGTGGATTCTGTCATGATACTTCTTGAATTTCCTGGCAAACCTACAGGAATGTGTTGCTCCTGACTTCTTTCATATAAATTATCTAGGTAATTTTGCTGAGATTGGAGTGTTACTCTGCACTATATGTTCAAGACTCAACCTTCTCCGTATCTGGATTCCCAGCTGGTATTGCTTCTACATTATGTTGATCTTAGGTTTCAGATGAGGTCATCATCAGCCACCAGCTTTTCTTCATGTGTGCTTTGCTGCACAGTGTTTTTGTGTTCCCATGAGCTCTTCTGTGCTTTTGCTCCCTTGAAGCTCTTGCATCTAGTACACACTTCTGAAGTGTCAGTAACTGCTCCCATAGTCATATTCACTTCTGGGTGAAGCTTACCTAAGGCTGGCATCACCATGATCTAAACTTTTTGTGTACCCCTGCCTTGGGGATTGCTCCCTTCCCTTGTTACCTTGGTTTTGTTTTGTTTTGTTTTGTTTTTTTTTCCATGTGGCCTCAGCTTGTGCTTTCATTGACCTGTTGGCAATGAGCAGGAACTTAGAAGACTACCTGACGTGGGGGATAGGTCCTTTATGCATACCATGTTACTTATGTGTCCTCTAGTACAGTGAATTCACTTGTTTGAAGCTATTTACATAAAGCCTCAGTCTGCTGTCCAGTTTTGTTTTGTAATATTTAAAACGTGTGTCAGGTTTTCAGTGACATATTTCAGAAGAGAGCTTGCTCTCTCCACTTACCTTGCTCAGTGTTCAGTGTGCTATGTTCTCACAAATTGAGCTGCCCTGTCCTGCAGTTTGTGGGAGGAGCTCTGAAGGGGCCTGCAGAGTAGCATAATAGGTAGTTTTCTCCCTATTAAAACAAATCTGGTAAAAAAGTGTTATAAAAGAAACATATAGGTAAGAGAAAGTCACGGTACCAAGCTTAAAAGACACAAAGCTGCCTGCAGCTTCCAGACGTGGTAGAAGTGAAATTCCTTCTCACAAGCATCACTTGCTCTTTTGTGGTGGTGTGCATCACAGGTTTTAAACATTCTAGGCCTGAACTTCTCAGTTTTCCCTCTGGACTTTCTCACGTTTTAAATTATTTCTTCCGAATATTATTCTTGAGTTAGCTGGAAATGTTAGGTTCCTATTAAATGAAACAATAAGTTTGGCCCGAGAGCAAAATCAAAACTAAAAATCAATTTACAACTATGATATGTACAAGCAGAAATGCCTTTTCATGTGTTCTGCTGAGGCCAGTAGCTAATGGCATTTCCAACAGGTTGTTTTGAAGGGTAAATTATAGTGCATTTATATTATGCTTATAAATGAAATAACCATCACTGTGTCGAGTACCCATAAAATTACTAAAACCACAGATCTACCAGAACTTTTATTTTTTTCAACAAGCTGTAACTTGCTGGATTTTCTTATTTTCTATTTTTTTTTTCTTTAGAAGTCTTCAAGTATAGGATAGCTGAGTAGTACAGTGAAAGAGGCACTTCTAAAACTTCCCCTTTTCCCTCCTGCAACCTATGCAAATGGTTCCTTCTGTACTTCTTGGTTTCCATAAGCAGATTTCTCTCGCTGGCTGAGAGCAGTGAGCAGTTCTTCCCACCAGTGCGTCTTGGCCTTTGCTAAGCTGCAGTTTAATGTTTCCACCTCTTCATTTACTCTGTGCCTTTTTTTCTTCAGATTTTTAGCAGATGAACTGTAGTGAGTGAAAACACAGCAACAAATATAAGATTAAATCACATTATTTAAAGTTGCCGTTTTCTATTCCTATATGGAAGATTTCGGAGCATTTTATAGATGGATAATAAAGACTACCAGCTTCCTAATATAACACAGTTGTATGCTGGAATGGTCTCCCATACCTAATAGTGAGTCTTTAAAGTACTGGACTGTAAATTCACAATATATTTAGGTGTAGAAAAGATGTCTGTTTGTTTTTGAGGTTTCTTCTTATGCTTGTTTTACATGTGTTAGCATATAATTTACTTTATATGCGGTTAGTGTTTTGTTTACCATGACAGCTGATTTTGCAAGTAAAATAAAAAGAACAATTTCATTGTTTTGTTAAAATGCTCCAAAATAGTTGTTTTTCTGTGAAACCACTCAAATTATTATCTTCTGTAAAAAAAAGCTTTGAATTGGACAGATTTTGTTATGTTTGCGTGGTTTCTCCCCACTTAATACCCTCTAGCATTGGATTCTTCTGAGTTGTTCCACGTAATGTTGGTTTTGGCTGGATTTTGTTGAATGAGAAATAAAACTTAAGTAAAACATCTGATTTTGAAAACAGAAGCTAATAGGATTGGCCTAGGTGCACTCCTTGGGTGCCAGAACCAGGTTTCTGCTCTTCTCTGCATTTTTTTCTCCTGTTGCCTTGTCACCAGTGCTTCTTTTTCACCTCCTTGGAGGGTTTCTGAATTGAAAAAGAGCAAGCAGGCCCTGCTCACATTACCTCCATCCCCTTGGACTGGCACAGCGCAAGAAGATCCTCCAGGCTTCCCAGAGCTTGGGCCAGATGATGACTTCTGGACTGACGGGTGCTAATCTTTTCTGTCTGGGTTGACAATAGCTGGCTGGCTTGAGGCGCTTGGAGACTCTGTGTGTATGACATACAAGGGAAGAAAAAGGGGCATTCTTCAGAGAGGATTT
The DNA here is from genome assembly GCA_032466535.1 of Forpus xanthops. Taxonomy (NCBI): domain Eukaryota; kingdom Metazoa; phylum Chordata; class Aves; order Psittaciformes; family Psittacidae; genus Forpus; species Forpus xanthops. The sequence goes on from JASSUY010035746.1 coordinate 22,122, forward strand.
GAAGTACATTTGTTAAGAGAGAGGAAGGTAGCCAGCCGGTAGGTGGAAGGAGAGCAGTTGTTCCCTGCTGCGTCAGTGACTCAACTCTGCCTTCTGTGCTGATACAGGAGGGAGGTGCAAAAGTGGCAGTCCTCAGGTGCTGGGCCTGTGGCAAAAGGAGCTGCAGACACACAGATCAGTTTAAGCAGTATCCTATTTATTCAGCAAGAAAGCAACATCATTTAAATAAGCAAAATACTGCTGGAATCCTATTATCTGCATTTGTAAACTTCAGAGTTTTTCATTAAGAAAACCCTTTTAATGCTGATTTTGAGAACCTGACATTTTAAATAAGATGTGCAATTTCTAAAGGCTGCTTCTTTGTAAGCATTGTTCCCCACGTTGTTCCTAAATAAATGTAGCTTTCCCTTTTCCAAAATGTTTATCAGTACATCCTTTTATCATTTCTATAGTACTCATTTCCCACTCCCCTTCCCAACCACCATCTGAGTTTCAAGACTTAAGTTTTATCCAGTTGAAGTGTTCAAAACGTGTTCCTTTGTTTTCATTTTCCAGATGCTGTAGTGAAAACAGACGTCTCTGCTCTGCTCGTTTGTAAACAGCTCGCACTTTTAATTGTGTTTTAAATGGCATTTAGGATAATTATTATAAATTGTGAGCTGAAGGCAAATGATGAGCTATTTATTTTTCTTCTTAACAATTAAAGGTAGAGCTGGAAGTTTTAAATAGACACTTCTGAGTGATTTCAAGCACTCTTGAGTTTCCTCCTCTTAGGGCAATAGTTTGGTGGGCATTTTCTTTGTACTTTGTTAGAAAGTGTCTTTTTAGTGAGGTCTAGACTTAGGAGAAGATTTGGGACTTTTTTCCTTACTTTTGATGCATCTCTACCAGAAGTGATTTGTATGGAGTGCGTGGTTAATGATGGCTCTTACCAGAACAGCAGGTGAATGACTTGCAAAAGAAGTTTGTAGGGACAAATGTTAGTGACTTGGATTTGAAGCTGTTTTAATTTTTTTTTAACTTTAGAATTTCAGGTATGTAAATAGTAGAAGTATAGTTGCAGGATAATGCACGGCCATTTTTCCTGTAAAAATTGGAACTAGATACTTGATGTTGAGCTGCTTAAGCCAGGAATGGAAAAGTAAAAGCAGTGTCACTACTTTTATTGCAAATTCTAACCCAGAAAAAGACAGAGTGAAGTCTCAGATGTTTCAGTTATTTGACAATAATGTCTTCGATGTGAAAATGAAGGGTGTTTGTTTCATCTGAGTGTGAAGCCTTTGGCTGGTATTCAGGTCGCATTTAGGAATCCTTTCTGAATGTTCTATGAAAGTATTCCTCCTTCTCAATAAAAAACCAAGCCTGCCTGGGTTTCTGTGTCCAGAATTAGGGCTCTAACCAAATTTCTAGTGTAATGTGGCCTGTCTCCTTACAATATTGATTACGCATGTCCCTTTATTTCTACTCTTTTATCCTCCATAGAGCAATCTACCTTCTCACCCCCCCCCCTTTTTTTTTGTTTATTTTTAGTGAACATCATGTAGCTTTTGATGGGTTAAAAATAAGACTTTATTTTTGGTAATTTTGTGATATGGAAAGACTAATTGGTGCATGCTGCTTTCTTACAGGAGAGTAAGCGATTTAGTGAGTCTGTTGGATGATCAAAGTGTAGAAGAGAAAATGCCAGTAGTCAAGGCAAATAAAGCCGTTCCAGAAAAGCTGAAATGAATGAATTGCTTGCCTGTGTGTTCCTTGCTGAGGGCATCAGATTGGTTTCTGTATGAAAAAAATGATAAACAAATCACAAGGACAGGAACTGCACTGAAAATGTATTGAACTCCTAAATGGTATTATGGATTCATGTAATATTAATAAAAAGAGGCTAAGGATTGATGGTTACATATGAGTAAGCTTGAGTTAGATACCAACCAATAGGATGGAAAACAATGAAGAAAAGAACTGGCGGAGTGCTGAAAATGTGATATGAAGGGTAAGAGCCAGCTTGGTTTGGTAGAGCATTAAAGTTTATTAGGGTTTCTTGGAGGAGCTGGAGTCAGGAACATAAAAATGATCCAGTCAGTAGTAGTGTAGTGGGGGACAGGCTGATTAATAAGGGGCAGTTTACAGATGAAAGACTTGGAATGCTAAGAAAATACCATGAAGGAAAAATCGCTGAAGGATCTCTTGATTCTTAACTTCTTGTTCCCTGATTTCATTTGATGGGGAGACAGGGCATCTCGCTGATACTTTGTGTTTTTGAGGTTTTTGGGTGCATTGGCTAATTTCAGCTAATTACCTCTCCTGATCCTGTCTGCCCGTCTTTGCTTCTCATGTTTTAGTATGTGTACCCGTTTGGTGGTATGGTGAGCTGCTTCAAGGGATCAATTGGGCTCCAACTTAATCCAGTGAAACAAAATAAAGTTAGGTGAATAGGTCTTGGGTAAAAACTTACTGTTGTAAGGTGCATCTGCTTTAGGATAGTTATACCAGCATGTTCTGTTTAATGTGAATCTAGTTGATGTATCTGTGTAGTACCCTGTGTGCAGTTCATAAGTCAAAATCTTGCACAGCAATGTACAGTAGGATTCCTGGATTTGTGCTTATAAGAAACAACCTAGAATGCTAAATGGCAGTTTTCTTTCTTTCCCTCAGTCACTAGAGAAAGAAATCGGAATGTGTCACTGTGCTTTCCTGCCATGGAGAAGTAGGTGTGTTCATACGGTTTCAATTTAAGATACAAGCATAGGGAAAAACGTTTCTTCACTTCCTTTATGTGGGATGTATGAGGAGTTAGGAGTTCTCCCAGGTTTTTATTGAAAGATAAGAAGCAAGTTTGGTTATTATTTGAAATGAAAAGATTACTGAATTCTAAATTTCCACTTACAAACTAAGTATTTACGGTGCAAATGTTTGTATTTTTATTATAAGCCCCTGTAAAACAAAAAAAAAAAAACCAGATTATTTTCCATTGTACAAAGAAATTTTATCTGGGAAGGGTGGTGAACAGTGATCCCACTGTTTGCTCACTGCTTTCTTCCGCCTGTAGCTTTAGTGTAGTTAAATATTCTTTTATGCTTCCTTTCAGCGTTTTGTTTGTTTCACAGGTGTATAGATCTGCGCTTTCAGTAGGATCTTAAAGAGCTGTTTGAAATGGGTAGTTCTGTGTACACAGGCTCCTCGGGGTGATGCTGAGCAAGTACAGCTTAAGGCACTGCCTGGGCAGACCTCTGTGATGCTCCTTAGCCCTGAAGAGCTACCCAGGGGCAGTGCTCAGAATTGGCTCAGCTTCTTTCCCAGCTTCTTGAGAGGCTGTGGCACAGTTCTTGGTTTGGTTTGTGTTTCTTACTTGTGTGTGTGCTTATTGAAAGTCTGTCAAAACTGCCAGCTGGTTTGCTTTCCTCTGCTAATTTCTTGTTAATAGTTGAAGAACCAAGGTAGGTTGGAAGGCAAGAATTTTCCTGCTGTTAATTTGTCCATCTCCTGATATGTTAATTGGTGGTTTAGCTTTCTGTTCACTTAGCTGCTGCTAAAAGTCTGAACTTCACAGGGTCTGATGTATCACATCTGGAATGATTCTTGAGCAAAGGGCTGCCTGGGGCCTTCCAAAGCACATCTGCATCATGCTTCCATCTTGCAGTCAGCTAGGGTCTAGGGATGTGATAAATAGATAACAGAGAGGTTAAACTGTTTCTTTCTATATTTTTTGGCTTAAACTAGGAAAATTGTTGTTTCAAATACTGATTTTTAAATGCTGCTAAACTGACAAGCTTTACTTCCTGCTTGCTCTAGGAGAAACCAGAAAATGACTTCTTTTTCATAACTGTGGAAGGCATGTTAGACCTTTTGTGTCTGGAGATAGGAAAGGTTAATTTCAAAGTTCAGGGAGCAAGAGACCTTTCCAACTGCTCAAACAATTGAAATTCTGCCTTAGTGAGCATTCAGCGAAAATAGCCACTTATTGTTTTTTAAATGAGCCTCTTTCTCTTCTTCCTTGGGATCTGTGACTGAAAGGACAACCATATGCATGTGACTGCAATGTATCAGCACATGTTTGATGGTTAAGTCAAACCTTACTTCCCATGGACTCTCAGCACTGTCTGGGTGAAAATGAGAAGCAGTCTCTCAGCTGTGTTTTTGTTGTCAGATTGCCCAGCATATTCTTTAAGCTAGAATACCTGAAAACAGACAGCATGGTTTGCATACTGAGTTGTTTCTTTCTGCTTATGAAATTAGAATATCATGAAGTTTGTTTATTTCTTATGAATGACTTTCAGTGTTTTTTTCCAAGGTATTCTTTTCAGGGCTTGTGAAAACCACCTTCAAAATCTAGTTTCATACTGTGTTGTTGGTACTGAGCCAGAAACCAAGCATCAGCTTCTGATCGCCTAATCACACAGTATTGTTTGGTTTTTTTTGGTTTGTTTTTTTTTTTTTCCAAAACTGAAGTCTTTTCATTTATCCCTTATTCTAGAAATAAATTCCAAGAAAATGGAAGGTCTGGTGATAATATTCTTTCTCCTGCTAGATAACATCTGAATAGGAGAGTAAACCCAACTCCAAGTGGAAATCCTTGTATTGCCGTACTGGTTACAGGTGCATTGCCTGATGTCCTAGGGTAAATGTAGGCATTTGCATAAAAGTACCTTTATGAGGATAGCTTCTTCCTCTTGAGGGAACCAGTATAGAGTATACTGGGAAAAATATCTATATGCCTTCTAAATTATGTGCTCCAGTAGACCCTTTTCTAGTGCATCATAGACATACATAGATGTGGAATTTTGCACAGTGATTTCTACCTCTTATCAATCAAGTCTTTTGGCATCCCTGACAGATCAGCTGTGGAGGCTGCAAGTTGTTCATCGTTACAGACCTCTGTTTCTGCACAAGTTTACTGCTTTGTTAGCAGCAGTGGCAGGATGAGATGCCTCTGTTACAGGTCATTGTGTGTGTGTCACTGAACACTAGTATCTAGTTTTGATGGCCTAATAAAAATGGCAGTAATAATGTGGGCTGTGAAATGGAATAGCTGAGGGTCAAGCATCTGTTTCACCTGGATGCAGCGGATGGGGTTGGGCAGGATGGGATGACCTGGGGGAGTTAAAAAGGTACAGCTTGGTCCACTGGTGCTTGCTTGTCAAACATTGTGAAAACATCTGGGCTGTTCAGTCGTTTGCTAGGCACACTGATGCTTTTAAAGAGAGTAAAATAAAAAAGTTTGGTTTTCAGTGGAAGGAGTCTTATTTTGTTGTTGTCCAGTGTATGTCACAATGGTTCCGAGCCAGCTGTGCCTAGCTGAAATGAGAAACTGCAGCTTTGTTTTCCACCTGTGGGGTCTTAAAACCAGGAAGTTTAAGCAAGTAGATTCAGTGTGTTAGGATATTAATAGCTTGCTTCTTCATTCACACCCATTCCTCATGTAGCTGCTATGTCCAAGATTGATTTTGTAAAGGCAACTGAAAAGCTGCATAGGGTAAGCTAATTCTCACTAAAAATGTGCATTGAATACACTGAGTGTTAATGTAAGAACTTACTGTAGAGCGGCTCTGAAAATGAGATTTAGCTGATGTCCGTGCTTACTTACTGGCAGCGATAAGCTGTTGTAAAAGAGTACTGTTCTCAGCTAGTTAAGAGCATCTTTTTTTATCATGTTTGTCTTGATTGCATCCCAAAGGGATGTTTCTTCCTCACTTCTATGAAGAATTATCTTCATATTTAATTTGCTATGAGCATTTTTGCTTCTCTTGGAAGACTGAAAATATTTCCTGAATGTTGCAATCAGTTGAGAAGCTTTGTACTAAAACCTTTCCATGGTACATTCAGTCCCCTTATTTGAAAATCAATTTTCTGTGCCATTCGAAGCTTATGTCCTCCTGGGTTGCTCTTTCCATCTCTCTCTGAACTTGCCTCAGGAAGTTTCTGTTAAGGATACGTGAAGGTTCTTTTGATTTGAATGTCTTTTCTTAAACTCCTGAAGGGCTAGGAATGTGTCTTCTCCTCAAGAGCTATTTTCGATCACCAAACACATTTGTTGTGCATAGTTTTCCTGATCTACTCCAGTGCCTATCAGTTAGCTTTGTATTTCTTGGTTAGATGAGTGCCAGTGGTGCTAGTGCTGGAGTTGGAGCAGGCTGCATTTCACAAGGACCACTGCAGAGCTGATGAGCTCCACAGGGGTTGCTGCACTTCTGAAACCTTTGCAGGCTCTGAAGTTGGCGGCTGTTTGCGTCCCTGTAGAGCTCAGTGGTTTTTAGGGGCTGAAATGAGCATAATTACAAAGTTGGAGCATTTACTGTGAAGGGCCTCACCAAATAATTGGCTGTCCCAATTAAGCAGCTGCTCTTCCCACTGAATAACATTAAGGAAGGTAAACGTTTGCCTGCCCTGTAAGGTGTCCCAATTAACTGCCTTAAAATCAGCTAAGTGTCGCGTGGGGTATCTCTGTTCAGTGAGTGAAGCATCTCGATGGGGGCTGGTGCTTTAATGATGCTCCTAGCAGGAGACTGGTTTCGTGTGGGATAGTATGGCTGAAAGGATCTGCATCAGTGTTGGGGACCAGCACAGATCAGAAAGTTGCAAAGCTGATGGGTGCTGGCGATGAATTTCTCTCCCTCTGTGCGTAACTGTTGGAAGTCATTGCTAAATTATAGCATTTAATCTTGGCATTTGTACTTGGAAAGCTTTTTTCTAGGTATGTGGGATATTCTGCTGTCAGCATGCCTAGACTTTATGAGCTTTTTAGAAAAGAAGCTCTTATTTATTATATTTGTTCATCACATAGAATGGAACCAAGAAATGCTGTTTCTTCCTTTTATTTTGCTGTGGCAAAACCTTTGATATGGGGCAAATCAAAACTGTGAAGCTACTGCTGTACAGTGTAAAGAAGCCTGTATCATTTCCTGACATGAATCCCTAACATTAAAATTACAAGCATGGATAGAGAGAAATACACTTTGTTGTTGTTTTTCTGTTAGATTTTTGGAACAGCTCAGAAACACTTCCAAAGCCTGCTAGTAAAGTCTGACAAGTGTGGCATTTAGCAGCATGGAGAAAATACAACAGGTGAAAAAGAACGGAGCAGTTCAAAATATTAAGGTTACTTGATTAAAACCCAAGTGCTTTAAAATAAAATGGTTACTTATTTAAACGAAAAAGGAAAACTGGCTTAACACGGTAATTTTTCATCAGCTGTGGTATTATTTATTATTGGGTTGAAGAGGCATTTGGCTCTATGGGTTGATTTGATACCAAATTAAAGTTCTTCCTGCTAATTCAGGTATACCTACTAGGTGTGAAAGTATGCCATGGACTTGACAGTGCTGGTGTAATGATTGGACTTGATGATCTTAAAAGTTTTTTTCCAATCTAGTTGATTCTATGATTCTGTGCGAGTTTAAAAATCCCTAGGCCTACGGGATTTGCTATTTTTATGTTTGTGTTGCTGCACTACAGCTTCTCCATGCTAGTTTTACACTCCTTGCAAAAATGACCTTGGATGAAGTAGCTGGTATGTAAAGTACAGCAGCAAGGTCTGGGTTCATGTCCCCCATTGCTGACCCTGGTGCAGATGACCTTCTGCTAGAGTCAATAACAGGCAGCTGTGCAGGTCCAGAGCTCTAGCATCAGCCTGTCCTGGCTGTGTCTGCCTGGAATAAGAGCCAAAGTTAAGAAGCATGAGAAGGCATTCCTGTTTCTGGACCCAGGCAGAGTTACTGAGATCAGTTGCAGCATAGAATCATAGAATCACAGAATGGTTTGGGTTGGAAAGGACACGAAGTTCATCTAGTTCCAGCCCCTCTGCCATGGGGAGGGGGACCTCCCACTAGACCATGTTGCCACTAGACCCATGGCTGCACAGAGCCTGGCCTTGGATGCTGCCAAGGATGGAGCATTGCTCAAGGCTGGGTTGAACAGAGGTGTCCTTGTCCATGGGGGGGGCAGGGTGGGTTGGAACTAGGTGATCTTAAGGTCCTTTCCAACTCTGACTATTCTATGATTCTATGATTCACCACTTCTTTGGGAAACCTATTCCAGTGCCTCTCCACCCTCACAGTGAAGAACTTCTTCCTTATATCTAACCTGAACACCAAGCTGTGTGGTTTGGTTGTTACGCTGGAGGGAAGGAATTCCATCCAGGGTGACTTTGACACACTTGTGAGGTGGGCTGATGCCAACCTCATGAAGTTTTACTATGCTAAGTGCATGGTCCTACAGCTGGGTCAGAGCAATCCCAGGCACAGCTGCAGGTTGGGCAGAGAAGAGATTCAGAGCAGCCCTTCAGAGAAAGATGTGGGGATGTCGATAGATGAGAAAATGAACATGAGCTGGCTTCAGTGTACCCTCACAGCCCAGAAAGCCAACCATATCCTGGGCTGCATCAAAAGGAGTGTGACCAGCAGATCCAGGGAGGTGATCCTACCCCTCTCCTCTGCTCTCGTGAGACCTCACTTGGAATATTGTGCACAGTTCTGGTGTCCTCAGCATAAAAAGGACATGGAACTGTTGGAACAAGTGCAGAGGAGGACCATGAGGATGATCAGGGGACTGGAGCACTTCCCATATGGAGACAGGATGAGAGAGTTAGGACTGTTCAGCCTGGAGAAGAGAAGGCTGCGTGGAGACCTCATAGCAGCCTTCCAGTATCTGAAGGGGGCCTATAG